>JAOXOE010000602.1:28372845-28399126 GCA_028565055.1 Phoeniculus purpureus | reverse complement strand
CATGTCTCCTGCATCGAGGGATGCAGTTCAGGTGCTGAGGAATCAGGCCTGCCTGATGAGCGTTGAGCTGGAGAAGCTACGCTGAAGAATTGAAGAATTCATCAGTCTGGACAGCCGAGGGTGACACTGTCTGCAGACAGGGGTGACACATGAATAATAGAGACGGTGGTGGTGCTCGTCTCTACTTGACTGATATGCTCTTTTCACAGGTCTCTAATGTGAAAAAACTCAAGGACCGATACAGTAGTGATCCTCCATTGTATTTTTCTCAGAATATGTGATGGCATTTGTGACACAGTTTATAGTTTGTGTGCACTAACATGCTTAACCTTCTCTTCTTTCTTGTATACAGTTCTAGAGTTAATAAACCCTTTTCCATTTTCCCTAAGCTATCCATTGTCTGGCTATTTTTTTCCGAGATCTCATCAACACTTAAGTGCTTTGTTTTCTTTTCCTTTATCTTTAATTGTGGTCTTGATCCCACCACAGACATCCAGCATCATCAAGTCCAGCCTTCATCCCAACATCTCCCTAACCACTAGACCATGGTCTCAAGTGTTAGATCTACTTATTTTTTAAATACCTCCAGGGATGGTGACTCCACCACCTCCCTGGACAACCTGTTCCTGTGCCCAACAACTCTCTCAGTAAAGAACCTGTTCTGAAGATCCAATATAAACCTCCTTGATGCAACTTGAGGCTATTTCCACTCATACTATCATTAGTAATTTGGGAGAAGAAACCAGCACCAGCCTTGCTACAACCTCCTTTTAGGGAACAATAAGTTCTCCTCTCAGCCTCCTCTTCTCTACACTAAATAACCCCGGTTCCCTCAGCCACTCCTCATAGGGCGTGTGTGTGTTCCAGGCCTTTCACCAGCCTCATTGCCCTTCTCTGTCTCTGCTCCAGCACCTCAGTGTCCTTATACTGTAGCAACCAAAACTGCACACAGTTCTCAAGTTGTGGTCTCACGAGTGCAGAGTACAGGGGCATCATCACCTCCCTACTCCTGCTGGTTACACTGTTCCTGATACAAGCCAAGAGGCCGTTTGCCTTCTTGGCCACCTGAGCACGCTGCTGGCTAATGTTCAGCTGGTGGTCAGCTGACACCCTCAAGTCCTTTTCCACCAGGTAAAAACCCTGTGCAGTGCCTCCTTATCCTCAAGCAAACCAACACTGTGGCTTAATTTCATGTCATCTGCAAATTTATGGAGGATGCATTTGGTCACCTTAATAAAGATGTTAAATGAGACTGGTCCCTAAACTGAGACCTGAGGGACACTGCCTGTGACCTATCGCCAACTGGATTTCATCCCATTCACCACAACTCTCTGGCCTTGGCCACCCAGCCAGTTTTTAACCCAGCAAAAAGTCCTCCTCACGGCTCACGGCTCACGGCTGCCAGCTTCTCCAGCAGAATGCTGTGGGAAATGGTGTCAAATGCCTGACTGAAGTCCAGGCAGGCAACAGCCACGCTTTTCCTTCATCCTCTAGCAATAAGCAAAGGAACCAAGGGGATGAAGAGTCTGCACAGTTGCAGAGCACTCACCAAGAGGAGAGCTTTTTCAAGTTTTCAGCAACAAGCACCTGGAGATGTCATTACGTTTTGACAGGCTAGACACAACCATGAACCTTCTTGGTAATACTAGAAACACTTTTTTTTTCTACCAGATACATAATACAATCCACGGTAAAGCCAGAGTGAAGTGCACAGAAGACTACTGAGAAATGAGAGGTTCTAAAAAGGATGAGTTTTAAAGGGTAAGAAAGAGTATAAAAATTAATCCTACTCTGGAGAAATGTTGGAAAAAATCAGCATGGATAGCTCAAACAAAACATGCGTGTGGGCAGGAATTTCAAAATAAGAGAAAGATGATTTAGAGCACCCTGGCTGCACTTTGGTGTGTGGTAATGACGAGAGATTATGGGCCAGTGTATTGCAAACAGTACACGTGATTGAAGGTTGCCAATGGTTTCTCAAGCTTAGTTATAAATGCAATAAGTTGCCATAAGAAATGGTTACCGAGCCACCACTGATGTGCTCAGAAGTGGCATAAACGAGACATTTAAAGATCGAAGCAATTCTCACACCAATCTCATAGAAGATGAATTAGCAGGAAAGAAGGAAGGTCTTTCCAACTGTATCAGCTCTGGATGTACAGATCAATATCAAAATAAACAAACCTTTTCTGTGCAACTTCTTAAAAAAAAACAGTAGCTGATAAAAAGAAAAGCTGCTGACTCAGAGTCCAATTCAAAATTCTGTTGGAAAATTTACATCAGTTAAGAAAATATTATTGGTCTTGGAATGACCATTATTCCCAATCTCAAGTGGTTTGAATCACTGCACAAAGAGTTTTAAAGCAATTGTGGAAGGTAATAGCTCAAGAAAATTTGCTTTGCCATTTATAGACTCCTGTAACAACAAACTGTGGGTAAGCTGTGAGTCTGGACCAGAGACGAGACAACCTTTCCCCTCGTGTTTGGTGCAACAAGGAAACTGGTAGACGTGAATGCGAGTGCCAGGTCTACAACCGGTGCACTCGAGAATTTGTAACGACTCCTCTGCTCTTCACCTCGGTTTCCTCATCAGCAAAAGGCAGGTAATTTAAATAAAATTTCGTTTTACTCAGGCCAATACTCAATCCCAGAAGAAATCTTGCCACTACAAGTACACAGCTTCCAGTAACAGAGAAACACTGTGAAAGTTGCCTAAGTTTTTTGGTGTCTAACTGCCACTCTACTGCTTCTTCTGCTTTTCCTGTGGTTTCCAATCCATGATGATACTGGTGCCCTGATGTTATGGTTACGCATGTGTAGGACACCTCGTTCTGACCGCCAGCCAACAGTGGTGGCTCAGCACCTCACTGTGAGGGTTAATTAAGTCTGTTGCTTCTTGTCCTGGGGACAAGTTAGCATTTACACTAACCAAGATGTCACATTTACTCTGCAGCAGGTCCTTGTAGGCATTTTTCTCTCAATATCACCAGAGCACGTCAGGCGGTTGCACTTATTTTCGATGCATTGACCAAAATACCTTTTTGCAAGGTCTTTTTGTTTTGCAAGGTTTCCTTCAGTGAAACATAAATTGAATCCAGATTCAGGACACAACAGCGGCACTGCAGAAATAGAAGGTTCATAGAGAGAAAGGGAAAGGTACTGTTTATGCCTTGTGAATTTTTCCTAACATAACACATATCTCCGAAACCCAGAGGTCCTTTCTGCAAATATAACTAACACATTTATATGCTCCAAGGGTAATAAATATTGCAAAATAAGCTGAATAATGACTAAACGACCTATTTCATTTTCATCTGAGAGACACCTGGGATTTACCGTAAGTCAGTATTTATAATGCAATGTATGTTACGTGTCTCATTCAGAGTTAGAACCGCAGAAATGTCACAAACATTAATTAACCGGTACCGCCCGAGGAACGAGTGGGGGAAAAATCATTGCAAACGACTAATCTGTATGGAATTTATAACCAATATCTTAATCATGAACCTACTTTATTTCAAGCTGAGGCTTTTTTCTGCTTTTAAGAAGATATTGGGATTTAAAAGGCTTAAGGGGAAGGGTAATACAGTACAGCGGTTACTAGAAAAATGCTACTTGCCCTGTTTTTAATCAGATTGAGTGTTCCAAATGTACTTCAGCTTATACAAACCTCCAAAATATTTCTTTAAGTAACAACCAGGGTGTCAGAAATGGAATCACAGTTTCTGGTGAAGAATGTCTGACAGCAGGGGGAAGAAAGGGAGCGGTTGCTATAAATAAGCATAAATAACTACAATCTAAAATGAGTTCTGTGCTGCTGACATGTACACAACCAGATACACAGTGTGTACAGCTGATTTTCTTAGACTTTTGTTGACATAAAGGACGCACGTAAAAATTATAGAGCAGCAGCTCCAACCACCTACTTTTGTTGAGTAGATCTGTGACAGGCTGGTTGACTTTAACTACTTGCCGAAGTTACGGGGAGGTGAGGGATCATGAAGCAGCAACCTCTGCAGCTCGTGTAACAGTGAATTAAATTAATTCCCGAGATAAAAATATGAAGGTAAGATATTAATGTAAAACAGAAGAAGTCAGATGTTGCCAAAGACCAAGTGACCTTATTTACCGCATCAGGCAAAGTTGGAAGTCATTGCATTTCCTTCTAGTGTGAATTTTTGTGGGCTAGACCCATAAATGTGTACTGTGAGTTTCAGATTCCCAGGAGAGCATGCAAGGATGCTGAGGTGGTAGGAAAACAAAAACACCCCTTTACTAAGTCATCCTTAAGTCTGGTACGTAGGAGGAGAGCTGGCTACCCGCTGTGTTGTAACAGATGCCTGGCAGTGCTCAGCACAGCTTAGAAAGACGCAGCACCAAGTGTCACACTGGAGTCACCATTACTGTTCTACTTGAGGCCATTTGCTCACCTCGGTGTGAAACCTCTCCAGGATTTATTTTAAGCAGTAACCAGTAATGAAATGACATAACGAGTAGGAAACGCTACCACATGGGAATAAGTTATTTGTATGCTCCAAGAAGATCCCTTGTGTGGGTTAAAGAGCTAAAGGTGCAAGAATTTCCTCATTAGAATGACAGTATCTGGTTTTGCAAATCTCTGCCCACCTGAAATGCCTGAGTTTAGACACAGGGAATTTTTTTTAGCATGTTTTTATCACATTCATGCCTCTAGCACTTTCTGTGTACTGAGGCAGCTGCACCTGAAGACTGTTGCTTCATGATGCCGTGAGTGTCATGGGTTTATCGATTTGGTGTTAGACTTCCCTTTCAGAGAGAACTTTGAATGTCTAGGGGTTTTTTAATGTGTATAGACACACATATGTACGTAAGTACACACGAAATACGTCTAGAGGGTGACGCACTGGGGGAATTTTGCACAAGAAGCTGGGATGTTTGTGAGCACAAGATTCATATGTTATCTCTGGCAGTGGAGATTCCTTGGGCTGCATAAATAGCGGCTGGAGGAAGTCCGGTGAAGATGAGGTGACTAAGCAAAGAAAGCAAGAAAATGTTGGAGGTCTTAACGTCTGAGTGAAGACCTTTGCCTAATTAATTGCTAAGTTAATATTGAAATTCATGCCCCTCAATATGCTAATGAGCCAAAAACAGTACAAGGTAAGTACGTATGATTATATTGCTCAACTCTTCACCCAAATCAAGTTAAACATCAACTAAGAGGCAGAGAAAAACAGCTAGTGTACGAAAAGCCAGGAGGAATACCTGGCTATGGGAAGAGAAGACATAGTAAGAACGGTTGCCAGGTCGTTGTCCTCTCCCTTCATCCAACACAGGGACACTGCAGTACGATTGTTCTCTCACCGCATGGTGAAAGTCTCCCTTTTACTAGCATCACCGTCAGTTATTAGGCCTGTGGGAGTCGTGAATTTATCAACAGCAATTCCAAATTGTTTCTGCTGGTTTCATAAATCTTCTGTTACGTTTGCTGGTTTTGCCAAGCTGTTTCAGAGCGAATCCTCTGGGCTTTTCTAGCTAAAGTTTAAACTCCTGCCTTTAACGTCAATTACGTATCTCTCGATACGTGCCTACGTATATTTATTCTATGCATAGATGCGCACACACACGTAGGCATTGGAATGATGGTCCTTACCTGAAGAAGCCTGGGCCATACAGAAAAGTGAGCCAGCACTTGTTAGACTTTCTCTTGTACAACTTTGGTTTCCAAGGCTTGTCAGAGCCTCCGTGCTTTACCAACCGTACAGGCGTGTACAGTCAATCTTCCTGCAACCCAGACTGCGAGAGTTAATGAAATTTGACAGCTGATTGATGTCAGATGCAGCTTGAAATTTGGAAACCCAATTACCGCTTTCCCTTTCAAAGCAGAGGTCAATCCCGTCAACACGACTGTGCTGCCATGCTTTGCGATTTAGCCTGAGAGGCTGCAGGAGATTTTGGTCTTCAGGAAGGCGTAACACACGGGGAGCAGAATCTGCAGATGAAGAAGACATTCATTAACTAATTGCTGATCCCTTGAGCCAGGTGGCAATAAGAATACACCCTTCCTCCACGTAGTGGAGGTTATTTCTTATTCGTGTGCTGTTTGGCTGTGCTCAAAGGTGCAACCGCAATATCCTGTTGCAATGTCTCAGTTTCTTAACAACACGCCTTTCCCAAAAGTTAAATCCTTTTGTTCAGAATCTCCACAGAACATTAGGGACTGAAAGGGATCTCGAAAGATCATCTAGTCCAATCCCCCTGCCACAGCAGGATCCCCTAGATCTCGTCACACATGAACATGTCCAGGCGGGTTTTAAACATCTCCAGAGAAGGAGACTTCACAACCCGCCCTGGGCAGCCCATTCAGTGCTCCGTCACCCTCACTGTGTTCTTTCTTATATTTAAGCTCATCCCACTGCTGCCCAGGAAGCTGAAGAGGTAGCACCCCCTGGGGAGAGGGATCTTGGAGTATTTATGGATAACAAACTTAAAATGGATCAGCAATGGGCCCTTGTGGGCAAGAAGACCAATAATCCCGACATCCATACAGACTTCTGTGCTAAACTTTCAGTGGAACTACAGCTCTATACATCACCTGGTGCACTGAAGATGATATAAATTTGATAGACCTGAGACAAATTGCACCAGCAGAAAAAGCTTATAAGCTTTAATGGCCAACTTTCCAATCGCACATGCAGCTCATTAGACTCTGCTTGTTTAAAAATGGAACTACCCTGACCTGATGTACAGATATCTGCAAGCAGGAATCATCACTGTGTTGCAATCAGATGGGCAGGAATGGAGATACAGTGACTTCTGTCTTTTCTCTGTTTTTAACTTGTTAAAGTGGAATAAATGGACATTAGGCAGCAGCTCTATCCCTGCTTGATATCTACCCTGGACTAAGCTTTTAGTAATTTATCATTGTTTAAAGAAATTATAAAGCTAACAATATAAAAACTGTTTTGCTGGAAAGTGCAGAATTGTTCCTGAAGCCTCCTGAGAGGAAATAAGAAGAAAGAGAAGAACCAAGCCTATGGCAGAGAAGGACCATAACCCTTGCAATCATCATCCCAGGTTTCTCCAGGATACTTAAGGTAGTAAATCAGAGCACTGATCTGTGAAAGGGGAGCTGGATTTTCATTACAAACATTTTGAAGCACTGCCTGGATTAGAGGAATGAAAGCAATGCAGCTCAGCAACCCAGTGTCGGGCCTGATTCTCCCCACTTGCCCACCAGTATAAATCAGAGTCAATCTGGGGACTGCAGTTTTGTGCCCGTATCAGAAACTGTGCGTGCGAGGCAACGAGAATGCCAGTTTTTTTAAAGATTAGCTTTACTTCAGTTCTGAAAGAGATGAGACTGCCCCTGAAAGCATGGCACCTCTCTGGTCATCTCTATAATGTTGTCACACAAGTTGTTGGCTTGTTTAATCCGTAAATGTTTAACATTTTAGGGTTAATCTGGCAGTTTCCAAGACTCCTCTTTGAGAGCATTTACCACAGTAACTGCTCATCAGCATTGCGAATCAGTTCAAACAAGGATCACCGCTGCTTTCCTAAGCGTAACCCTGACCCCTCCCGTGCTTAATTCTGCTCCATGCAGCTTGATCCTGCAGAAGCACCATCCCGCTGGCTGTAGAAGGACTGTAAAGGTGAAATGAGTCTGCAGGTGCCTCTGCAATGGTGGGACGTACGGACCAGTTGCAGAATTAAAGATACTTATTGGCTCTTACGTCCTGCAGAGCAGAAAAATCTATCACCATGACATTGTGGTACCTGCCAGGGGTCAGTCAGGCTAAACACTGTTGTGCCAAGTGATGTCTTAATAAATACAGCTCTTACCCTGAAAGGTTATCTTTAAGAAGACAGGATAGGTGGATGTTAAAAGTATAGACAGTAATGAAATTGCAGACATCGTCCTTCCAAGGAGTAACAGGTCCCACAGGTCCTTATTTGTTGGTTGAGCTCAGACCACAGCATTGTGGCAGACGAGCCTCTGCCTCTCTGCTGTATTTCAAGGTGGACGAATTCCCTTCTCCACACTTTCAGAAGCACAGTGCAGCCTGGTACCAGGGCCAGGCTGCGACCCTCTGTGCCGCACAAAAAGCCCATTTCTTCCTCTGCTTTCAAAGGGTGAAATATTCCTCCCTGCAGCTCAGTGCTTAAACACATAATTGTCTCCATAATCCACACCAAATACGTTATGCCCTGAACAATTACTACAGTACCGAGTAACAGCTGCTTCATCTAGGATACTTAGTGGGAAAAAACATTCAAAGAAAGAATAGAGAAAAACCTAAAAATCAAACAGTTCTCAAGGTTTTGATCCAATATTAATTTGCACATCTGCCACTGGATTTAGTGAAATAAGGAGACAAGCACAGCAAAAGATGACAAGAAGGTTAATTCTTTTTTTTTCCATTTTAAATGAGTTTAAAAGTGCAGCCCACCAGCATTTCTGGCAGCCCCGCAGCAATGCTGCACCACCTCTTCAGAAAACCTGACTCCAGACACATCCAGGCTTGATGCTTGGGCACTTACATGTTTGGAGGCTCATGCTTCTTCTCTCACTCTCTTTGGCATGTGGCTTTGAGTCTTCCACCAAGTAAGAAGAGAGAAACTCGGCTGTTTGTACCTGGAGTAACTGCTGAAGAGGAGCAAATGCAAATAAAGAGTGGTCACTCCTCAGAAAGTGAAGAGCTGGTCACGGGTCGCTTTCCACTGGCGGGACATGAGCAGCAGAGCAGCAGTTCTGGGAACAACACGTCTGATGCTTTTCTTCTTCTTGTAGAGCAGACACTGGGAAAAGCGTATGGAAACTGCATTCAGAAAGTGCATCTAGTAGCAAACACTGATAGAATCCCAAACTAATTGAATTAGGCGAAGTTTCAGTCTCTTATGAGCCTGACCACGCTTGGGGTAAATACTGATGAATCACATCTTACAAAAGCTTTCACCACTGACATAGTTCGGAAATACACCTGCTGGCACAGGTACCGGGAGCCCTGCTAGCAAGAAGTGCAGGTTGGACCAGGACTGGGGCAGTGGGCACTTACTGCTCACCTCTCACTGTGGCATGATCCACTCTGCCATTAGGGGAAGCCAAAGCACGCGAGGGGCAGGGGTTGTCCTGCTGTTTAGACAAAAAAGTACTTGGTGTAAGCTCATGCAGCTGGGCAGTGACCATCTAGAAAGCGCCCCTGGACAAGTTCCCTGCAGTCAGCACATGAATCAAGACATAAACGTCTCCTCTGAGCACACGAGATGGCTTAGTTTTATTTCTATGCTTCTCCGTGTGTGCAGACGCGATTACGCGGGTGCACCCTCTTTTGAAGTTGCATTTCTGTAAGTAGTTGTTAAGCAAAACCAATAACCTGGTAGAAAGTGATAGAGCCTCATTATCTCATAAATTGTTAATGGTGCTAAATCATTGGCAAAGGGTATCTACCCACCCTTTGACAAGTATGTACTATGTCTAATTAATTCAGGTAGAACACAGAGTATCCCTCTGGCCCCTGGTCTTCTACCTCACATACCCTTCCCATCATTTAAAAACATAAAACCCCCCTAAGGTTCAGGTCATCTGTCTGGATGCAGGAGAAGCTCCACCCTGATAAGTGCTGAGATAGATCTATGCACCATTTGGGGGCAGTGTGTTTTGAGCCCATCATGTTAAATAAAATGTGATTTCCTCTAATCCTTTACACTAGTGTTAAAAGTTTAACAAAACCTGTCCTTTGAAATTAAAAATAAAGCATCACTGCCTTTTTGCTGGGCTTCCAGCAATGCCTGCCAGTCTTCCAGGGTAAAATGCAGTTTTCACAACCCAGAATCTTCCTTTTTTGGGGATTTAAAAATTTCACCCCATTCCAAGCTGCACTTTTTCATTTAAATCACTAGCTTGAGGGCGTACGAACCTGCAGATACAAATTCATTCATTTTTAAGCAGAGAGCAGAATTCGAATATCCTGCTTTACGTTAGAGCATGTAAAGCCTTAACTAGACAGCCTAATCTAGCCTTCTCTTTATGAGAACAACAACAACAAAAAATTGAGCAGAATTGCATTACTCCAAGCCTCCTTTGTGCTCCACACGTATTACTGATATAATTTTCTGCAGAGATATTAATCATTTTGAGAAATTTATCTCTGGGAAAGCACCAGTTACAGCAGAACCAAATTGCATTTTCCAAGAGTAAATGAAGGATTAGCTTTTTTCTCATTTAGGCTGCACAATTTGCATGTCAATTGAGATTAGCCTCATGATTTTAAAGTTACTCAGCTCATCTGGAGGAGGATAGTTTGCTGCAGCTGATGTCAAAGTTGGTTTTTTCCCACACTGCGCAGCATTTGCAGTGGGACGGTGACTGCTAACCTTAAAAGCCCGTTCTGCACAGCGGTCATAAACCTTCTGGTTGGTTGTTTAGCGTGGCTTGGTCATATAAAACACTAGCCTCGCATGGGATGAACTTTCATAACAAGTAAACATGCCTAGAAATAACTTTCATTAATGGTGCAGAGGTCGCTGTGTCGTAAATTGGAGCCACGCCGTACAGATCAGTCCGTCTTTTCCCCTTTCACTTACACCAGCTGCGGGCGTATTCAACGACACGTGGCTCTGAAAATGGTCTCAACATGGTTTCTTTTGCCTTTGTTGTGTTTCTGTCTGCTAGCAAAGACATAAATAACGTAGATAACCCTGTCATTTTTCTTTTTCTCCCCCAGCCTGCTCAGACAAAGCCCTGTGAGCAGGATCAGAGCTTCAAAACAGAACTTAGAAGACTGTTGTATCTATAGCCGGGTAGAGATTTGACAGTGTGTTCTGAGCAGCAAATGTCAGTTCATAAACAGGAGCACTCTGCACAAGTTTGCCAGATTCAGTGAAGTTTCATTTAGGGGAAAAACAGCTCTTGCAGGTCTTTGCTGAATAACCGGCAGACAGAGCTGTGCTGCTGTGAGCTGAACAAGATGGACGTGAAAGGAGTAAAGGACAAAATCAGATAGCACAGAGAAAAAACCTCCAAAAGACAAATTTGGCCTTTAGAAAGCAATGGAGAAGGCAGGTTTGCTGAACGCCTGAAGAAAAGGGCAAGATGACAGCTTTGTGGGAAGCCTAAGCACTGGGATGTACTGGAACACAGCCGAGATCCATTCCCCAACTTTAAATGCTCCAGAAGCAGGGGCAGGGTTCACAATGTCATAGGGAAGCAGTGTCTGTTCTGAAAGCTGCAGTCTTGGCAGGAGAACGCCTGTATAACATGCACTGCTTTTCTAATGTACCTGCCACTGCTACAGAAGCAGCTGAATCTGCTCAAATCCCCCCGACGAGTTTCCAGGTAGCTCCAGGTGACTTCCCGTGGGTCTGAGGGAGAACATCAAGCCTATCTGGACAGAAAATCAAACAAATGGTGCAGTTTTTCCTGTCCTCTCATGTTTTGATTATTCCTGCCTGTGCACTCACAATGGAAAAACCCCATAATAAATACATTCTGTACGGAGAGCTAGATCATGAGAGATCTGTTTCCTCTAATGCAATCTGTATTACTTGGAGCAGTCTTGTTTCATATCACTCAAGTAATGCAATTACACCCATTTCCTTACGAACGCACCCCTAACAACATTATTCCGGTATCTTTGCAGCTGCAGCTCTTCAGGATCAAAAAGAGTTCAAGCACAGTTGGGCTAAATAGGACCCGGATCCCTGAAACTCAGCAAAATCCAGCAAAAAAGCAAACAGATAGGACAGGACAAATGATGCAGAGGGCTAGATCTAGATGTGCTTCTTCACAGTGAATCCAACATTTGTACTGCAAAATGTGCTCAGTGACACTTAACATTAGCTCCTGGGACCCTGGTGGGCCTTGAAGAAAAGAAGAGTGATTCAGTGTAATTTAGGTGGGCTTTTTAAATAATTGTATTTCCTAGTTAGCCACACAAAGGAGTGAAATGTGCTTCTCAGCCTTCCCACTCTGATAGCAGATGAGATGCTGTCTTGCGAATTAAAACCAGCCCTAATTACATTGCCAAATTACGCAATGGTGAATGGTTAGCCAAGACAAGATACTAGTATGTGGGTTGGATTTTTTTACCTTGGATTAAAACTACCAACATTTTAAAATCTCCACTTATACACCAGCTGTAATTACAGAAACTCACAGTATTTCTTTTATTTATGCTTTTCTTCTAGTTTGCCAGCAATATGGAAACCTGCCACTACCAACCTTCGAATAGCTCTCTGTGTTTATAGCAGTCTCGATTAATGCGCTGGTGCACTACTGGGAGATCCTAGACTTGATCACAAACAGCTTATTTACAGGAAAGACCTATTTAAATCCTGGTTTATTTATTAATTTATTTGAGAACTTGAGGGTTTTTTAAGTCTACATAACTCTCTGCCATAGATGCTGTCTAATCCCATACTTACAAGCTTCTAACATACCTCGAGATATTTTGGAAGTCATTTGGTGTTTTGAGTCCAATTCTTAAAGGATTTGCATATCTTTTAAGTATCTGAGTGTCTTCTGGCCTAAACACAAAAGAATCTCTAGAGGCACAAATCTCAGGAAGTGTATAATGAACGAGTGGAAAGCGCTTTGCATACTAATACCAGCTTACTCTTACGTTTTGTCTTGAGCAGACAACTCTTTATTGCAACAAGTTCTGGCACACGTCGGTAACTGCAAGGAGTAGCCGCATTGTCAGCTGCTCAAAGGAAGTCAAGTCCTGTTTTCTTCTGAATTGCTTAAGTAATGCAAAATCTGAAAAGCTTTCAGATAACTGCCAAAGAGCCGCAATTTACCTAAGTGGAAATTCAGCTTCCCTTTTTTCCCCTCCTGTTGCTTCTGTTCTGTAATTACATCCTTAATATTATAATACCTGCTTAAGAGAACAGAAAAGAAATGACAGGACAGTCGATTACTTGTGACACACTGCTTGTGGAAACTAAGCAATGAGCAACCGAGAAAGTGATGCTCTAACCATACGAGTGTTTTTACATATAATGTGCATGTACTGCAGTCATTGCCTTATTCTTTAAGTGCTCTCACTGTAAAGCTCTTGATGGTCACAGCAAGTTTTGGGTAAAGCCAATGTAAACCTGTATTAAGGGCAAATCTCCTCCATACTCTTTGCACACCCCTGAGGTAAAGAGACTAACAGATCCGCTGAAACTCTCCATTAAAATAACATTTATAGGAAACATTTTTCACTAAGCAGGGACAACATTGAAAATGTATAATCTCAACATTTCCATATAAATGAAACCCTGTTCTCAAGAATATGCTGCTAGTCATAAATAGATGTTTTGAGAGAAAGCTTAATAAAGTAAAAGCAAAATGAACCTTCCTAAGACATCTTGAAAAAACCAACTCTGCAGAAGATGAAAACAACACCGAATATCCAAATCAAAAACAGAAAAATCCCTGAACATGGTGTGAAAGGGATGCCCACAGGTGCCATCCCTTGAGAGACCATGTGCTACACCTGAAGTACGAACAACATCTTCTTCTAACCTGTCATCTCCAGTGATAAACAGTCCGGAGGTTTGGGGATTTTACTGCTAAATATGCTCAATATTACAAAGTTATTTTAAAGCTTAGCCTAAACATCACTTGCTGGAAAATAATCCTGCTACATTTTGCACAATTCTAATGAACATGGAGACCAATTTACTCTCCTTGTAATAACTCTAGAAGTACCTCTAATTACGCAACATATGCTTTTTGGTGGTTATAATTGCAACTAAGTCAGGTAATTGAAAGGTTAACTACTCACTGAGTTTAACTAACATAAAAATAATGAGTCCCAGTCCTGAAAATATTACTTATAATATGCAAAGCCATGTTAAGATATTCTTTATTTTAATTAATTATCAAAAAGTAAAATCACTTTTAATTTACTTTCCAATTGCAATATTATTGCCCTGTAGTTACAGTTCGTTGGTTCAAAATTAGTGGGATACAAGGCAACAACTTAGTCAAAATAAAATAAACATGCTAATGAAAAAAGGCTGTAATAACAATTCCTGAGCTTATAACTACTCCAAGAAAATGGAAGTAAACCTGAGTTTGCATAAATAGATGGATGCTATGATTCTGAGTCGGAAAGCTACTTGAGCATGTCGATTAAAAACAGGCTGGTGCTTAATGACTTCCCTGGGCTGTACATGTCTGCAAAAATCACGTTTCCCCATGTCTGAATGGGAAGCAGTAAGGGATTCGTAAGGTCTGAATATTGAGGGTCTGTGGGGACTGTGAGGTAAGGTCTCACTCACCACCTGGCTTCAGACAACTTCCCAGACGTACCACTTGGCGGGTTAGCCTCCAGGCTAGCGACAGTAGCAGTGCATTCACCCACCGCAGCACATCCAGGACTGGCACTGATTCCAGGACGTATGAAGATGCATGTGTTACTCCCAAACTGTCCAGGTACACCCACCATCCTGCTACCTCCAGTACCCACGCCCAGTACCCACCCCCAGTACCAGCTCCAGTCAGCCACAGGCTCAGGTAGATTTCAGCAGCCCATAGGGCAGGAGAAGCTCAAAGGATTGCTGAATCACCACCACCATGGGCTGGGAAGTTTCTTTCAAGTGAGATTGTGTCACAGGCAATTGATGGCAAGATGCAGATTTTTGCCCATTGAGTGTCATCTCAGTCTGTTGTTGTATTCATGACCATGATACCAAAATCTAGTAACTTATTTGAAAGGGTGCAGATAGGACTACATGGACACCTAGCTACCCTATTCAGCAATCAGATATCTCTGTCTTTCCTCTTGTCTCTGGGAAAGGAGGAATGATTCTTCTCTGCCTGCCTCTGGCCATGCACTGCACTCAAAGCCTTTTCTCCTTCAGCCCCTTTGTTTACCACAGATTCATAGAAACGTCATCATGGCTGGGAAGTACCTCCAGGACCATCAAATCCTGGGGAAAAGTTAGTATTTGGAGATCCAAGGAGAGCAACTCTTTAAATCTGCTCTGGAAAGTGCTGTGATGCCAATCTAAATCGGGTTACAAAGTCCAAACTTTTAAAGACACATTTTACCTTGTGAAAAAGCCGCTCATTTGTTATTCTCTCATTAGTGCATTGGTCAAACAAGTATCACTCACTTTTGCAATTACTTTAGATCTTTCAAGCAAAGGGTCATTTTCCATCTGATCATTGAAACTGGAAAAGGACTATGGAGACAACATTTGTTTGAGTTCCTTGCTACCTGCAAACAAGAAGTGGCACTGCCTTTTCAGTTAATAAAAGAGGACACTGCAGTGAGGAACTAAAGAATCTGTGGTAGAGCTCAGTGAAGAGCTCAGACTCCCGCAGACTTACCGTAACCATTTGGTGTAGTTCTGTTCAAATCAAGGACACATCAACAAAAAATTCTTCAGGTTGCTGTTCTTGTGATAAAGGTCTTTAACTGATCCTACAGACAGCAGTACTGTCTATAAATGCATGATCTGCAGCTATCTCTATTGTTGCAGCACATCAGGCAAGTACTCAGAGCGGGTTTTTAGTAGGAGATATTATTTTAGAGGATTAAGAGTGTTCTGTACAGGTCCCAATAGATATAAACGCACGTGTAGGCACACGCGTAGAGCTATAGCTGAGTAAAGGTTCCTTCAAGGCAAGTCAAGACGACATTATCTTTCAAGAAGAAACTAGAAGACTCCAGACTCTCCAAGAACTCGAGAAGAAATGTATCCCCAAAACACAGCTTCTTAATAGTATTTGTATTGTTGAAGGAAGAAAAAAGTTGAGGAAATAGTTTTCATCGATTCAATTCCTTGCTGTGAAAACCTATTGATTTCAGCAGTCAAAAGTAACGGGCGTTAAAGGATTTTAATTAACTATACTCAAACGGGATGGCTGCATATGGAGAAATAATGAATTTCTGTACATCTCTAAACAGAAAAGCAAGGAATTACAGAAGCAAAATGCCTGGCTGCAGCCTATGCCCTGAAGAACTAGAGCTCACCATTGATTTGCTGTGCAGAACCACATTCCTTCTTGACCTGCTGACCCTTCTTCTACATTTATTAACATATACTTTATGTAACAAGCCAATTTTTGCACGAAGAAGTAATAAAGGCTGACATTCTTATGGATAAAGTACTTTCTGTGGAAACATCGGGTGACACGTTTTACAGGAAAAATATTTATTCTGCTTAAAGCTTGTAGAACATCTTTGACACCAGCTCCACTCGCGTTACGCCTGCTGACATGGAGACAACCTGACCTTACTGGAAAACCGGATTGCCTTCCAGCCCCAAGACACAGCAGGAATATTTCTTTTGACCTCCTTGGTCATAGATGGGGCTCAGAGATTCCTTTGTTGCAGTACAATAAAAGGTGATTCTCTCTGGGTTTTCTTTGTGATTAAGTCTTGATGGTTCTGGGCTGACTGGCAATATTTTTTCCGTGCTTAGTGTTGCAATAGAGCTATATTGGGCAGATAAAAAATTGATTGCCCCACAGGCACGGTCAAAAGCCAAAACCATGATACTCTTAGGCAGCTGTGAAGGGTAGTTATGACTTGTGCATTCAAAAAGAAGAAGAATGTGAGGATGGAAACTGGAAATTCCTGCATCCCTTTCACCTGTCTCCCTCCTCTCTTGAGATCTGAGTACAGCCTAGTCACAGCGGCTTACTTGCTTGCCATCTTTCCAGAGGCAGAACGGGGGCTGTGTTTCTCAGGGATGTTTTGGAGAAGCACCCCCTCTTTCATTTCAAGTTTGGCACTCAGGTACTTGGATACCTGGTGCTGACACGTGGTGACAAGTCTTCAGTACATGGCTAGTCAATCATTTTATTTTAATTTCCTTTACACGGCCTGAGGTACACTGGGCTTTGTTCTGTGTCGCTTTCGCTGCAAGACATCCTGGCATATGACCTTCATAGCAGAAACTCTACCACGAGAGGAAACTGTACTTGCAGTAAGTAAGGGGCCAAGGGAGTCGTGCTGCAGAGAGAGAGGCAGGACAGCTTCTCACTAATGCATACATCTAAGGAATGTAAGGGTTGATGAGACCATGAAATCACCAAAGATGACCTTCTCTGTGAGACTAACCTTAGATACCAGCTGTGTGGTGAACAAAATAATTTGTTTATTGACAAAGTATAACCCGTTCTGATTAACGTAGGACTTCCTGGGAGTTTTCCAGGTGCAATCTGGTACCCACCACCGCCTGCAAGTCCTTATTCTGCGGTTCATTCCCTCCGCACACATACAATTATTTGCCCCTTCTCTTCCTCCATCTCTGCAAACACTCAAAAAACCCCCAGAAAATCTTAAGACTAATTTAGGGGTTTTATCTTTGCCTAATGCCTAATTTATTTTTCTCTTATAAATGCAGTTTCTTTTCCTGCCTTTTGCTGCCAAGTTAAGGGTAGTCGGTACCACAGAGTTTTGTCTCTTGCAGCGATTCACTGCAGTCTCCTGACTGCTTTTAAAAATGTGAGCACTCAAGCCAGCAGGGCTCAGCAGGAACAGGACGACTGCTTGGAGACGTGCTCTTGCATGCGTGGTGTTTGTGCTGCGTTGAGCACAAACCCATCACAGTGTTGCACAAAGGATGATGATTACTTACATCTCCTTATGGTTCTGGAAAACGGGCCACAAAACCCGGAAATGTTGCTTCCTTTTTCTTTTTTTTTTTTAATTGGGACAATCTTGCTCAGAGCTGTTATGTCCAAGACCAAAATATCTGGACTATCTCTCGCTATTTTCGCTAAGGAGTTGATCTGTCAGACGTTCACTCTGCATGCCCACCACGAGAGACCCTGATGTAAAATATCTTCGACCACAGCATTCTGAAAAGCCCCTATTGAGGAAGAAGATCAGTATTATAAGCACTCACCTAGGACACGGGAGACTGAATTCCATCATTCATAAGACACATAAAACCCCGAGAAAGGCAAGGACCTCCTCTCATCCTGCATGTTTCATTATGGCTAGTTCACACTGGACTAGGCTGAACAACCCGTGCTGAAGCGTTTAGTCCCTCTCCTTCACTACACAGAATACAGCTACTTCAAACTGGTTTCTGAGAGGTACATATCTAAGAGAAGGATGCTGCATTAGGAAGTACATCTGTTTGGAACACAGGCCTAAGTGCAGGAATAGAAAGTAATTTTTCATTCAACACGACTTTAAATCATGATACGTATTACATTTTTCTGCATGTAAAATCAATGGCCTTAATAAATTAATATTGATTTGTTTACCAGTCTGGTAAAAGACCAGGTGAAAGCCTATCTTCTAAAACTAGGAAGTGTTCTAGGACAATTACAGCCTCTTCTCTGGATCGTTTTTGAAATAAAATAGATTTAATGCTATCAATAAGACAATCTATGTAACACCTGCTTTCATCCAATACATCAAAACACATGTTCAAAGAGAGAGAGGAGTCCCTGCACACCACACTGAGTTAAAGACTTTGTCATTGAACTCCTGACTCCAAAGGTGACACGGTTGGTTGTTGTCTACTTGTTGATTTCATCAGGATGGCTTTTGCCCAGATTTATTTTCTTGACTAGTCACCACCTGCATATCGCCAGTCTCACACTCAGCTCAAGCAGGCAATCTACATCAGTCATCGTTAGCCTGCTCACCTAATACCAACGGTTTTACTCTTCATTTAAGCAACAGACAGGAAACAGACCAGAGGTTTTAAGGGCTCTTCCAGCCAATTCCCCTCACATTTCTTCATCTAACCGAACTTCATTTTTAGCACATCAAAACTTCTTACAATTACAGATTTAGAAGATAATACGTTGAAAGAACCAGAAACAAGAGGCTATTTTGACTTCAATTGTACCTTAAGGGAATGAAACACTGTCAGCTGAAAGGGAAAAAAATATTATTTCCTTCATATTAAAGCTGTTCCTAAAGGGATGTATTCTGCTCCCAGAATAACCAGACTGATCTACAGAGAGATGCTCCACATCCGCAGTGGTAGTACCAGATGAAGGATGAGTTCTGCCCATGAGCTGCACTATGAGATGTTTTAATTCTTGAACTACCATAAGGACCGAGGGAGTCAGTCCTTCTGCTTTGATAATATTTTGTCCTCAGACACACAACTGACTTTTTCCCTCTTCAGATCTGCTTCCATCTTTGTGTACCTTGAAATGTGAAAATGCTTCTGCTTCTCATATCTTCAGTTGTTACCAGAAAGGAGGGGGAAAGTGATAACATAAGGGATACTCCAAGATCACAGTCTAAGATACATAAGAAGAGAACAGCTGGCTATTTTATTCAGAAATCACTTCTGTTCCCACAAAAATACTTGGCTTTTCCTCTTTTGTGCATCTTTCTTAAACATGGGCTACAGTATCACACTCTCAGCTCTGTGTCTAGTCTAACATCATTCAGATGAAATAGTCTGTTTAAAATAAAGGATTAAGCACTATGAGAAGAGTTTTAAGTCATCATTGCTCTCTTGACTAACAGTTCAGAGGCTTTTCTCCATAGTATCAGCCAAATTAAATCTTTTGCCTCAGAAAGTCTTAGTTTTATGACTCAGCTTTTAAAACCGTCTATGCTGGCTTGTCATTTTGACTTCTGGAATGCGGGCTAATGTGGAAGTTATGGCAGCACCTTTATTTACAATGAACTGCACCTCACTTCACAAGCAGTCCCCTGGGGACCATAAAGGCTCCTGAAGCTTCACTGGGGCACAAAATGTAACTGCAGCTTCCTCTTACTGGATGCCTACCACCTCCTGTTGACACTTACAAACGGATGATGACTTCTATAGGATTGCAAATGGAGACTTTTACAGACAAAATGTCTTTCTTAATTTGGTGCTCCACGCTGTTAGACAACTTACCACATCCTTTGACCCACAGGGTGTTTCTGAATGCCAGTATCAAACTGTCCAGGAATGATGCTACAAATATAGATCAGTGTATATACCTTCCTCTAGCTGTCATATTCAGTTACTGATGAGTATCAGTTCAGTCACTGATGAGTATTCAGTTACTGATTCAGTACCTTCAGATCTGAATCAGGAAATAAACACAACAGAAAGAGAGATTCTAATTCTATTATCCCTCATGCTTTAAGATAATAAAATTTATTCTTGTGTTTTTTTTTTTTAAGGTAATTTAACTCTGGCTGTAGAACAGAATTTCTGCCTTGGACATGCCTGTTTCCCCATGTCTGCCATAGCCTTTGCAAGTCCTTTTAGTGTCAACATACTAGAAAACAGGAAGAAAAAAGGACAGACTACACATCATAAAGTTTTCTCTGCGGAGGCAAAAGCATCAAGTGTCTGTAAAAAAATGCAGGTAAGTAAAGATAAATGGTGGCTTGGGACCTCTCCAACTGGATGATTCATCATCCAGCTGCTTCTCTGAGGTATCTTAGATGCTAACATTTATGCAATATACCCAGGCTCGGGCATGGCACAGCGTGTCACAGAAGAACAAACAACCTCCTGCTCTACTTGAGAGCTCTGTCTGAGCTGCATTACTAACTGATATCGCTACATTAATTTGTCAGAAAATTAGTCCTTTCCAGTATAAATGAGGAGGGTGAGGACACACAGAAAATAAGAATGAGGAATCACAGAATCACTCTGATTGGAAAAGACCCCTGAGAACATAGAGTCCAACCAGCTACCCTAGCTTACAAGCTCACCCCTAAACATATCCCTCAACACCTCATCCAAATGATCTTAAAACACATCCAGGGATGGCGACTCAGCCACCTCCCTGGGAAGCCCATTCCAGTGCTTGACCACCCTTTCTGTGAAAACATTTTCCCTAATACTTGTAGCATTTGGCATGTGCATGTATTATACACAAAGCACATTGGAATTGCAACACAGAGTTCTCAATGGCAGAGCCTCCAGGACTTTTTGGCTAAGAGTCTGAATTTGGTTACCTTGATTACCTCAGAGAAGCAGAGGGATGCTGAAGAGGTTGGTGAATAGGGCTCAGGATCCCTCACCAGCTTTAGTCCCTGGTAGGTCTCAACATGAAATAGTCCGGGTGAGCATGAGTTGCAGGCTCGCTGCAGCATGCAGATGTCTGACTGTTGAATTGGTCAGTACCTTGGTCAGGACCAGGACAGACAGGCCATGTGGGCAGGTGATGAGCGTGGTGAAATGTTTCTGTAAGATGAATAGCAATATCAACACAGTAAGAAGCAGTTCAGTATGAAGATCCCAGTTACTCAGCAATTTCCCAGTTTTCCTCTTAGCTTTAAGAGTGTACAAACAGCAGCACAGCATATTGGACTTCCCCAACATCTTTAGAAAAGATGAAGAAAAGCCCCTGAATGGTTCCAGCTGTGTAACAAAGCATAGCTGTTAATGCTGGGTAATTAGAGCACTTTGCCTTCAACACTTGAAGAAACACTGCTGTCACAAAATGGACTTCCCCACTTCGGGCTCTGATGCCCTCTTTGAGTTCTGACAAATCTGCAGTTCTTCCCAAATCTCTTTCTTGCCCAGGTGTGGTTTATCCCAAGAACTGGATTAGAAAGACACCCTGGGGCCCCAAGCCTGGTCTTTAGTTATCACATAGATGCACACATCATAATCATCTTTCATACACTAATCAAAGTCAGGTTTTAAACTTGTTCAAGTTCTCCTTGCTCACATTGGCTGTCCCACAGCCTCAAATTTAATAGATAGCAAGTTTCTTCTCATTTTGAGTTTGTGTAGACTAGCAGCTTATTTTCTAGATAAAAGCACCTCTGATTTTTGCATAGTGAATTTGAACATTACCCTTCATATTTAAAAAATAAATAAATACATAAATTGCATTTTTGACTGCTTTACAGTTACATTGGCTGTATCTCTGCAGCATGTGGCAACAGTGGAGGGCTTTTTACTGCCCAGTCATTGAACCCAGCAGTATGCAATTTATTTCCAGTAAAAAAAAATAACAAAGAAATCACTTTTTCTCTTTCCCCAGGGTATGTGTCTGATCTCACTATCAGCCCCACAAAATTGCAGCAATGCCCCACAGGAGGCTCTCTGATGCCTTAAAGGAGATCACAGACAACCTCAGAACACAACACTTAATAAAATAAAACAACCTTTCCTGGAGAGTGGAAAAAGGTCTCTCATTTGATGGGAAGATGAATCGGGTTGAGTAAACGTTGGATTTGTTGTAACTAAAAAAAGTCACAGGCTGGCAGAAGCACAGCTCTTGTCTCTTCACCTCACGGAAATGCTATGTGCATGTGGTGGCAATGCACTGCCCTGCATGCGATGCTGTGGGACCTGGCCCCACACCTCCTCCCAGACCATGTATTGCATGCAACAGACTCCATGCAACAGGAACTGAGGTGCACAACACAGATACCTCTTGGGATGTGCCCTCATGGCTTCCTAGACCACACAGCGCTGAGACTAGCAAAGAAATCCTCTCTCTCCCCCCACAGCACAGATAAGTCAAAGCTATCTCAGAGGAAAAAGAAATAGAAATCCAGATCATTATGGCTTTGAGGCAGGCAGAAGAAATCCCTTTAGGAACAGAGTCCTGATTCAGTCATCTTTCATCCCAGCTTGACTGCTCCACACAGTACTCCCAGCTCAACCAGCAGCTCTAATTGAAGTCTGAAAAAGCATCAGACTTTGTGTAACAACAACCTGTGTTTGTGGTACTTCAAGGAATATTTTGTAGCTGCTCCAAGACTTTGCACAACACAACTTTTCAGCTCTGTACAAACTTGCCAAGGAGTGCAGCTTTTGCTGGTTTAGAGACAGCTGATAGGATCAGGACTACCAACTGATATTCATAGTCTTCAGAAACTGCCCAAAGGAGCACATAATTTTACTTCCAGTGGTAGATAGAATACATGACTATAAATACATCACTATAAATTACAGCGTTTCCAGAAATATTTCACATTTAATAATTTTATGAAGCCCACAAGGTGCGATCTCAAGCATTTGCTGGTCAAATGCGATCAAATCGTGTTGCATTGCTCTATTATTGAGCTTGGCAGCTTTCTAGTAATTTCTATGCAAGGTGGCTTATTTTTCTTAAAACTTATTTGTTCCAAATAAATCTCCTTTTTGGGCTTCTACTGAATCTTTCCTCTGAACCTGAAAAAAATAATCCTTGAGTCACACTTCCCAACGTCTCTAAAGCTGCTTTTCAGCCATTTGCCTCTCCTTTCATTTGGCTTGACTGGGTTTTCTGTTAAGGCTGTCAGTTCTAATGAGCCTCCTTCCATCTCATTTTGTTGAGTATCAGCGCATTCAAATTAAGCCTTTGTGAACAGCCGTGTGTTAACTCCTGACTGTTTTGGCTGGCATCAAAGCCTGAACGTTTCCTAGCCTCAGCCAGCTCTCGTTATGCAGCATTTTGTAGGATCTTGTCTGAACGACACAGATCTCTCTGGGGCAGGTTCACCTCACCCACATAAAGCACAAAACAAGTAGTTCAGACTAGGATGCTCGGTGTGAACATCATTAATGTTAACAAGGCAACCTTTGAAAGACATCATTCATCTCATCCACCAACAGAAACACTAAAACATTTCAGGTATTCCCGGCAAATAACACGACACTATCTGACTAATGAAAGTTATGTAATTGATTAATCAGAAGAAAGTGGTACATTTAATACCACAGATTTAGCACACAGGACACATCTCTTTCACAGCATCATTTTAAGTGGTCTTCCATTTCCATTTGTAAGATGCGATGTGAACAACCCTTGCATTTTATGGTTTGGAGAGATAAAAGCTTAGCTATTGCTTAGACTTACTGTCTCCTAAGGACATACAGCTTTCCAGGTCTTTCTGCTTCACAAAACACATAGATACTTGGATATGGAGTTATGCTACCTTTAAAAATATTTATAGCATCCTTTCTTCTTTTAAATCATACCCATCAGTCAAGCACAGCTGAAGAAGCCTCAATCCAAAATCTGTGCGACTTGAACTCATTTCCATATTTCTGCAAAAGAACGGGCTGTCTGTTTGGCTTGAGGAGCGTGTGATGACCTTGTATTGGTCACATACATCTTCTTTATTCAACTACTCTTTTTCTCTTGTCTTCCAGACACCAGCATGCTTTGCACATTGGCATAAGATATTAACCACACTGTTTCACACTAGAAACTCTAAGCTTCAGGTGGCAGAAGTGGCCCAGATCACCAACAATGCCAGTGGAGGCATGTGGTAAGGCCACTGGCAGATCCGAGGAGAGACAGGAGCCAGCGCACCAGCCACTTCCCAGGATGTGGGTCAAAGCTCCCCGACTCCCTCTTTACAGTATCTCAACCATACCACCCATAGAAAACTTTCTGCTGTATCCTGTGTGATAAAGGCAATACTTGCCAGTCACAGTGTAGTGCATAGAATCACAGAATGCATTGGGCTGGGAGTGAGCTCTAAAGACCATCTAGTCCAAACACCCTCTACAACAAGCAGGAGCATCTCTAACTGGAACAGATTGCTCATAGCCACATCAAGCCTGACTTTGAATGTTTCCAGGATGGGGGCACCACCACCTCTCTAGGCAATCTATTCCAGTGATACACCATCCTCAGATTAAAATACCAACTTTTCCCTAATGTCCAGCCTAAATCTACTGTTTTCTACCTTAAAACCATTACCCTTCACTGTATCATTCCATGCCCTTGTGAACAGGTCTGTCCCAGCCTTTAGGATACTGATCGCAATACAGTAGCCTGGATCTCAGTTTGTGGACTTGCCAGAAGGCCAAGTTGTGCCATCTCAACAGTTTTTAATGTTTGTACCTTTTCTACGGTGCCTATTGCTGATTTTCAGCCCTCAAATAATCATTGTTGCAGACAGCAGAAGCCGCAATGAGATCGTCAGCACAGTGGGGAGTGACTGCACAGTGAGGCTTCAGATTTGACACCGTAATGTTATGCAAGATCTAACCCACTTTTAAAACCCCGGATGACAGGCAAATACTAATTATCATATCATCATGACACTTCTGCTTGGTCTTGTTTCTGCTTTTGAACACACCCAAGGGCTGCACTGATCCTTCCTGTGTCCCCAGAGCTGCCTTGGCCACAAGCTGTATTGCTTCGTTCGCACGGACTGGTTGTGTGGCACCTTTTCCCTTTGCAGCAGTAGAAGGGATCTGTGGTTGGCACCTATTTGAGTCACTGAAATGGTGACATGCACATCCCTGCTACAGCCGTTAAATCGTTTTCAGGCAGCAGTTTTTCCCTAATCCTTTGAGAACAGCCTTGCAAGATGACTGCAAACAACCTCTTTTGCTGCCCTTTGCTCGCTGACGCTGTGCTATCCCAGTCACAAACATCGAAATGCGGCCCCAGTGAAACTGGAAAACAGGAAATCCTGGCTCACCATCTGTGGGCTAGGGCTATCTCAATACACAGAAACCTAATATCAAGCCCAACTCTCCGATGGAAATGACGACCATCACTACTGGTGCTCTGGGCAGCAACTAGGGAAGCTGCAGACTCGAGTCAGTGGTAGACAGGAACTGGATACAGGCTCTGGATTGTGGGACTGGACTCAGCAATGCATGGATTTGGATCAAAGTAGAACAAAGCTGTTGCAGAAGGGAGCTTAACCTTTGTGAGCCCTCAGCTTTATACTTCTAGAAGCAGAAACTCTGAAAAATATGACATTGACTACAGAAAGTCCAGTCACTCAGAAGAAAACTAAATTATTTCTGTTCTAGCTCAAACCAGCACAGGGATGAAGGCGATAGAAGTTTAAACAGCTTGTTCACTTTATTCCTCTTAGATTAGTCAGAAGCACAGACCAACTTTGTCTAGAACTGAAATTTGAAAGTTCTCATGCCTAAAGAAGGACCAGCGGGTCAACTTGTTGAGAGTCTTCTCCAGTCCAGTCTTAAACCATTTCCAGGGAAGATGGAAGCTCCACCTGGTCTTTGCCATCGTGTTCCCATGCCCAGCCACTGTTGGGACAATTCATAAAATGGTTTGGGTTGGAAGACACTTCAGGGATCATCTAGATCCAACCCCTCTGCCATGGGCAGAAACACGTCTCATTAGACCAGGTTGCCCAGAGTCCCATCAAACCTGGCCTTGGAAAATAACTCCTCCATATTTTCCCATTAAATTATTTTGCCCATTAGAAAATAATTCAAACGGAATAAAAACTTTCAAAACTTACATTAATGTTAAGCATTGGCTTACTGTCAGCAAGTGTATTTCAGAGGCTGTATTAGTGCTTGATATCTCCTCTGGAGGCATTTAAAACCCACCTGGACACGTTCCTGTGCGACTTGATCTAGGTGATCCTGCTCTGGCAGGGGGATTGGACTAGGTGATCTTTTGAGGTCCCTTCCAATCCCTAATGATTCTATG
>JAOXOE010000602.1:28361286-28372745 GCA_028565055.1 Phoeniculus purpureus | reverse complement strand
ATCAGGTGGTCCCTTCCAACCCAGAGTGATTCTGATTGTGTAACTTCTCCAGTGAAGTGATCCTGCTGTGGCAAGGGCAGTGGACTAGATGATCTTTCAGGGTCCCTTCCAATCCCTAATGATTCTACGATTCTATGATGGCTTTTCTGTTTCTTAATCCTTTTGTCCTGAAAAATGTTTATATACTTGGACGTGCTTTGATCGTTTTGCTATTGCCATACTTAGTATCTTGCTTTTCCTGTAAGGATTGGAGCGAACGTGTAAGACAGGATAGTGGGAGGTGAGAATTTCACACACTTCCTACCCAATACTCAGAGATGCTTGGGAGCGCTGCCATCCCCAACCACAAACACCATGCGTCATACCCCTTTGGATAGGCATTGCGTGATTCAGTAATACGTATTTATAGTCAACTGCAGCTACTCCTAATTGCTATATCCAAATATTTACTATGTCCGAAGCTGTTACAAAACAGAACTTCACACAAGCTGTGGGGACACGGAGGCGGAACAGCCACAGCACAGTGTATGTGTGATGTATCTGTTGGGGTGACCTTGCAGGTCGGGCTTCACACCACAATTGGCTTTAATTAGAAGCTGTCCTGTTCTCTGCATGCATCAGACAGACAGTCAGAAACCTGAAATCTTGTGCTGCCTTTGAAAGCAGGAAAGAAAGCAAATGATGAGACATTCTGGGTAACTGAAGGAGGAAAGGACAACGACACTGGATTGCAGGACTAGGAAAAAGAATTTTGGTAAATTTAAAATTACACTATAGTTTAAACTTGGGAGCCATGTTCAGTAGAATTGAATGGAATTTGCTGAGGTGGAGAAGGATGGATATTTTGTAAAGTTAATTATGCTGTACTTTTTGCAGTGAATTTTGAAGTGTTTGAGTTTGTCCCGTGGGCTTACAGAGAACAATAGATATTGATCTCAAGGCTGGGACTGAGGACTTCTCCTAAAGGTACCATTTCTGAGTCCCGATTTTCCTTCATATGTGACTCAGCTCCTGTTTGATAAAGAATGTGAGTTACTTGCTCATTTACTAGTAACTGATGAGCTAAAGCAATTTACTTACTAAGTCAAGTTTTTCAAAACTTAACTTCTCCACTGCTTTTGTAGGCAGAGTTGCAGCTTCAGTTGGATTTTAGCTCCTAAACCCTTCCTATAAATTCTCAGCCATGCAGACTTGCTTTGATTATGCAGAGATCCCCTTCTCAGGGTATTGAGACTGTATCAGCTTGAAGGCATACCAATATGGTTGCTGGCAGATTAGGGAGTCCCTTCAGATGATGTATCACAGGACAGAAGTGTGAGGGGGTCTGATAAAGGCTGTGGACTCTTAACTTCATGGTTTGGAGGGAGTTTTGAAATTATTCATTCAGGCACTGCTAATAGTAACATAGGATGCAAAGACAAGATTATTTATGTATTCCAAAAGCTCCTGGTGCTGTATGGCAGATGTCACTCCTGAATCACAGACTCTGATTTCACGCAGAGGGAACAGAGTGGTGAAAATACGTAGCATAGCCAGGAACATGATCTTGCACAGAGGTGATGTACTGTGTCTTTAGGCAGCATGGAAATGTATTAAGCAAGGAAAGCAAAGGCGAAGGACCTGAAAGCATGAAAGATTCCTGTGGTACTAATCCTGTGGCAGTGCTGATTTTCAGCCTGCCTAGTGCTTACAGAGGGGAACACACTTTAGTCAGAGTGCAAGCGAAGGTGTCAGGAGGATGGAACCAGGCTCAGTTCTCAGTGTCATCTAGTGATAGAACAAGGGGCAATGGTGGGGGAATAGGAGGTTCCATATAAATATCAGAAGGAACTTCTTCACAGTGAGGGTGACAGAGCACTGGAACAGGCTGCCCAGGGGGACTGTGGAGTCTCCTTCTCTGGAGACATTTAAAACCCCCCTGGATATGTTCCTGTGTGACTTGGTCTAGGTGATCCTGCTATGGCAGGGGGATTGGACTAGATGATCTATCGAGGTCCCTTCCAATCCCTAATGATTCTATATGATTCTCTTTTTTTTTTCCTCTGCAGACCCTCTGTTCTTTGTTGTCTTGTTTCTTTTCCTTACCTCCCATTGTGTTTCAGGTCAGACCACTAAATTCAGCTGCCAGGAAAGGATAATAAAATCTAATAAACAAAGAAACAACCCGTTTGCTAACAACACTGCACGACATCAACAGCAGAGAAGTGGAACAGACATTATCTCTTTTTCCATAGGCAGGCTTCCTCCTCATGCCAACCACTACTGAGACCTTTCACCTAATATCTTTCACCTAATACTTTTCTTTCCTCTGTGACTCGTTAGGAACTCCTCTGCCCCAAAAAGACGAGAAAAAAACGTAACAGGTAAGCAGTAATGGAAATGAACTGCAGAAGAGTTGAGCCTTGAGCTTGTGGAGATTCCTTTATGCAAACAGACATGATGCTGCTACGGGAGGATCTTCCAGGTCCCAAGAAATACAGATCTGCAATAGATCACTATAGATGGCTATAGATTCTGTACATATGGGAAAGGAATACACAGCAGGCTACTATGGTACAGAGAATTTAACAGCAGGAGTCTGAGGTTGATCCATTTCAGCAGAACAACCAACAGCACTTTCAGCAAGGAAGTGGTTAGCAGTGCACTGGATGTGAGACGTTTTTCAGAACCCTGGTCCTTCAAAAAATAAATGATCTTTTTTAAAAAGCCTAGCTGTTAAAACCTGTATTTCACATCATTTTCCTTAAAAAAACCTTTTATTGAATGCTGTCCTTTAACCAAACCAATACAGTCTGTGATCTGAGCACAGCATGTGGCCTAGGAACCGATTATGACCAGAGTCCTCAAAAGGTAGTGGGTCCTAAATCGCAGTACTGGGGTTTACAGCAACAGAGCTGCTATCACAAAATGCATGAGCACGTGCAGAAGTGCCAGCTCACTTTTTCAAGAGTCTGTTCCATTGCCTTCAGTTTCTTTGCTTTTTATGTTCAACTGTTAGATAGTTTTTCACAGTGTTTTTGTTTTGACAAACCTTCTAAAGCAACTGATACGTGTCTGTGAAGGGTTAGGTAAGCTCTCTTCTTCACTACATTACCAAATGTAAAACAGCATCTGTCTACACGAATGACTGAACTTCATCCCATTTCTGAAATAACTTTCTGAGACATAACGGGATCTAATTGTTTGCACTGGATTTTATAACACTGCGCTTATGATATTGCAGATGCATCATTATTAGCTATTATGGAGCAATTACACCACCATAAAAGTGCAGTAATTCGCCTTTCTCAGAATAAACCATGGAAGACTTAATTGTATTTACAAATCTGAACTAAGGGGAGGAGATGTATCACCATTTAGAGCAGATGACTGGAACTTCTCAGTGAAGGCAGGCTGCAGATGAATTCTCCTGCCTAGATTTAGCTCTGTAAATCTAGCTCTGCAATCCTAAGTAGCTGTTTCACATATAAGAATGCCTCATAGTTTTCAATGTTTGTGCTGTTTTACTTTACTGTGCGTATAGAATGGTCACCCTATACAAATGTGACAAGATTTGCTCTAACAAGCAGAGTATTTGAGGGCTAATTAATTTACAGTGTAAGAGTCTTGGTGGGAACAAGGCTTTAAATCCTCATCCAGCTGAAATCAACAGCAGAAGTCTCATTAATTTTATTTGGACTGGGACTTCACGTGGTGCCTCTTGTCATGTTTTATACCACTTAGCTTCGTATTCCTCAGCTTCACCATCACTGATAAGTTCACAAATACTTACTATTGCTTATTCTATATACTAAAATAATTCTACTTATTTTAGGTTACTAAATAATTCTACTTATTTATTCTGCATTCAGAACAGTAATGATTCAGATCTTTAATAGCTGTCACTGCCTGATTCTGTTTATTGGTTGTTTTCGTAGTTTAAATGACTGTATTACCATCACTGACAAATGGACCCCTGCCTTTGCTCATGTATGCCTATGGGTGCCTTTTCCCCTTTCCATAAATTCTTGTGACTTCAGCATCCCTGGACTAGACTATGATGGATAAACTCTGCAGTGACTCCTGCTAAGGACTAATGCACTTTCCTACCTCTTTCTGACAGGTTTCTGAACACAGCATAAATTCGTTTGCTTTGGATTCTTTTCAGGGCAATATTAATTCTGATCTAAATTGGAAATGTTAATTCTGTCATCACCGCCGCGTTGATATTTAGTAACCTGAGACAGTCTAGTTTAAGAAAAGGAAATTATAATTCCAGGGAAATCCATTACCAAGTCCAAGGTGCAAAAAGTCTAGTGACCTCATCAAATACATAAAAACGCTCTCTCTTCCCCTGCCTCCCCTCTCCAATTCTTGAGGTGCAGCATCACTTTTTGGCTCTCCCAATTGCAGAGAGCCACTTGCTGCTGAGCAGTACTTGGACAGGGCATGCTTGAGATGCTCTTGAATCTTAAAAACAGATTGTTCTGTACTTTTCTTAAGCTAGTACCTCACCACAGTTATCTCTGTAGTGCTAATGGGACTAGAATAAGGCTTTCGAATGGTTCTTCTTTTTATTTGCACCAAGTTTCAGCTGCACCACCAAACACCATTGATACATCTGAGGGACAAGATGTCAACCATTGAGTCCTGGACATGCTGGAGAAATGAGCCCTTGAGAACCTCCTGAGGTTCAACAAAGACAAATGCAAGGTCCTACACCTGGGTCAGGGGATTGACTGGTACCAATACTGGCTGGGGAATGAAAGGATTGAGAGAAGCTGAGAAGAACTTGGACGTGCTGCTGCATAAAAAGCTGAATGTGATTAGAAATGCGTGCTCGCAGCCCAGAAAGCCAACTGGATACATCCTCAAGAATGTGACCAGCTGGCCAAGGGAGGTGATTATCCCCTTCTGCTCTACTCTGGTGAGGTCTCGCCTGAAGTACTCGAGAGCCCTCAGCAAAAGAAGGGCATGGACTAGTTAGAGTGGGTACAGAGAAAGCCATGAAGATGAAGAGATGGGCGGAGCACTTGTGCTCTGAAAACAGACCAAGGGAGTTGGGGTTGTTCAGCATGGAGAAGGCTCTGGGGAGTCCACATTGTGGCCTTTCAGCACTTAAAGGGGCTTGTAAGAAAGATGGGGACAGTCTTTTTATTAGGGCCTACTGCAACAGGACAAGGGTTGATAGTTTTAAAATACAAGGGTGTAGATTTAGACTAGATATGAGGACGAAATTTTTTACAATGAGTGTGGTGAAACACGAGCACACACTGGCCAGAGTGGTGTAGATGCCTCATCCCTGGAAACATTCAAGGTCAGGTTGGACAGGGCTCAGAGAACACGATCTAGTTAAAGATGTCTCTGCTCACTGCAGGGGAGTTGGACTACTTAACCTCTAAAAGGTCCCTTTCAACTCAAACCATTTTATGATTCCGTGGTTCTATGCCAACCCAAGCCTGGAGAATTTCTCACACCTGAGACAGAAACGTCCCCAGGATGGCTTGAGACTACAGTATTGAAATTTTTGCTGCTTTGAGAAGCAATCTGGGATTCTGACTCATCTGGAAGTAGAATCAGCCAGCTGGCAGACAGCAGGGAATTGAATTGCTCCTGATGTTTTCTTGTGATGTCTGAGGTAGAATAAATTTCATCCTGACCTGCGTCAGGTTTGCCATACTGACATATTGTCATTCTGCTCACAAAGTGAGCAGAGCGTATTTTTCCCATTTTCTTTGCTTAAGTACTTAGTAGAGCATCACTTTTTATACAAACTCTGTCACAGAATATGTTTTTATCCACATATCCTGCATGTTGAAAATAAGCCTTAAAAGACAATTGACTCCCCCTCCTATCTGTTTCTTTCTGTATTGCCTGGTGCTTGTAACTGATAAGAACATGCTCTAAGCTCTGGGACTCATTCTCTTCCATTACAACTTTCATTGACATGCCGTGTCTCTATATTTAGCATTACAATCTGATAGATTTTAAATTAACAGTATCAGAAAGAACATTAATTCATTTGTGGATGAGTTGTTATTAGGAATAACAGTATAATATTATCAGAGGTTCTTTCTTAGTGTTCAGCTTTATGAGCTAAGTGATTATGGTAATATTTAAATAATGAATGTAATTGCTTATTAAAATAATTACTGTGCATAAATATTTATATTCTTAATCAATGTTTCCTCAAATGTATAGCTACAAATACAAGGAAAACCTGTATTCTACATGCAAAAATCACATATCTAGTTTCTCAGCTGCTGTAAGTCATCACTGTACAAGTCTCTTCTCAGAGTGACACCATTCTGTGTGAGCTAAGGATCTGGCTTTTTCAGACTGCACCAGTCATTTCAGCATCTTTCTTTCTGACTGACCAATATTAGCTATCAGAGATAGCAGTGATTTTTGGACAGCAGGAACCCAGTGTTATCAGGCACCTCTGTGGGTGGCATTCCAGCCTCCTGCAAATCAAATCACTTTTCTCTCTTACTTCAGTAGTTCTGAGATTTCCATGAAAGTTAGCCCTCAGTACTTAATACTGCCAGTTATTTTCAGAAGGGTAACCATAAGTTATTACCACTTGAATTTTGTACTGGGACTACTTTGGAGACATGCAAAGTATGAAAAGAGGTGACACCACAAGGGGAGAAAATTTTATAAGAAGCCATGAAATTACACACAACTCTAAAGGAACATTTTAAATGCCCGATTTTAGAGACTGCTCTCAAAACAAAAAAACCCAAACCAAAAACGTGACATTATAATTGTGCAAGAAGCTCAAAGTTTTAAAACCAAATCAGTTATGAGATCTGCTTTTTAGCTCTGAAATGCTGCAAACTGCTTTATTAATTCAATGCTATACACTGTATTACCGTATGTAAATAATTGCATTAATCCCTGTGCATCCCCACCTTGTATCATATCACGGGGAAGAGAAAACTGACAGAAAAGTCACAGCAGGGCATAACAGAGTGAGGAGAGGAATAGCAGTATGACTTCTAATTAAAGAGTCAGAAGTCTTAGAAGGCACATTATTACTGGAGCTGAACAAGGATAAGAGAAAAATGTCTAATGCAGTAGTGTGATAGCTAACAATGAGCTACAACAGCAATCACAGAACTACAGAACATTAGGCATTGGAAGGAACCTTGAAAGATCATCTAGTCCAATCCCCCTGCCAGAGCACGATCACCTAGGTCAAGTCACACAGGAACATGTCCAGGTGGGTTTTAAACATCTACAGAGAAGGAGACTCCTACCATTGGATGATACTGAGAAGAGCCTGGCTCCATCCTCCTGACCACCCTTTCTATATTTATAAACATTAGTGATGTCACCCCTCAGTCTCCTTTTCTCTAAGCTAAAGAAACTCCACTCCCACAGCCTGTTCTCATCAGGCAGATGTTCCTCTCCTTTCGTCATCTTTGTGGCTGTGAGCTGGACTGTCTCTAGCAGTTCTGTGTCCAGTTCTTGGACTGAGTGGCCCAGAACTGGACACAATACTCCAGATGTTGTCTCACCAGGGTGGAGTAGATGGGGGAGGAGAACATCTCTCGATCTGCTGATCAACCCCCCTTCTGATCCAACCCAGGATGCCATTGGCTTTCTTGGCCACAAGGGCACATTGGCAGCTCATGGTCATCCTGCTGTCCACTAGGACCCTCAGGTCCCTTTCTCCTATACTGCTGTCCAACAGGTCTGTCCCCAACCTATACTGGTACCTGGGGTTGTTCTTGCCCAGATGCAAGACTCTACACTGCCCTTGTTACAGTTCATTAAATTTCTCCCCACTCAACTCTCCAGCCTGTCCAGGTCTTGCTGAATGTCAGCACAGTCTGCTGGAATGTCGGTTACACCACCCAGCTTTGTGTCATCAGCAAACTTGCTGACAGTGCACTCTAATCCCTCATCCAAGTCATTACTGACTAGATTGAATAGTACTGGTCCCAGTACTGATCCTCTGAGGACTCCACTAGATACAGGCCTCCAACTATACTCTGTTTCATTGACCACTACTCTCTGGCTTCTATCCTGCAGCTAGTTCATGATCCACCTCACTACTCTATCGTCCAGACCACACTGCCTCAGTCTGGCTGCGAGGATGCTGTGTCAGACTGTGTGAAAAGCACTGCTAAGGTAGCCTTTCCATTCCAAGGATTTTCATTAACCTACATGGGGCTGGAGGACATGGAAAGTGTGCATGTACAGAGAGTTGTGCTCACTTGAAAGAAGACTAACACACATTTTGATGTTGTCAAATCTTAGCGGCATTTGGAGAGAAGCCCCAAAATAAACAATAACCTCCAGAGTCCGCTTCACTCTCAGGAGTGGAATTTGGTTATGCGTCTGAAGACTGGCTGTCATTTGTTAGATGGGTTACCATGTCAGAGACCATTTTGGTTTTGCACATGCTCTGTGTAAGTAGGTCACAATTATTCCTTTAAGGATTGATGTATGTATGTGCATGTGAGTGTTTTCCAAATTCACCTGTGCATATTCAGTGTGCAGATTATTAAAAAGTCTTCAAGAGAAAATGCCACTCACTTATCTACGTATTAATAAGCTCTTTTCAACAGATCTCCAGCATCTTGCATATCTCATCTGTTCAGCACCCCAGTAAACTACTACTTCTAGTTCCCAAGTGGAGCAATGAGGAAGACAGCCTTTAGCTGATTTATCAACCTAAAATTTAGTAGGAAGGGAGGATCTCCAGATCAAAACTGTGAAGTCAATTTTTGCAGACCATGCATGATGAATGAAACTTATTTTCACAGTGTGCTCTTCTGAAATAACAGCCTGATTAACATGTGTTAACATGGCCTTAGGAATTTATATTCTTCCAGTCATTTCACATTTAAGATTATAGAGTAATCTTTTCAGATCAGGATTACCATTTTTAGTTCAATGCACTGTCTACTACAACTTAACTACTTATTTCCTTGTATCAAATTAAATCTTAGGCTCATGCTTCCCTTTCTGATTGTCCATATGCCTGATCAGAAGGGAAGGACAGTGTTATCACAGAAGAACTTTTATAACTTCTAGAATGTAAAATTATATTTGAATCTGGCAAAGTTCAAGAAATAAAACTGCTTGAGATGGGACCTCATGCTCTAAGAGCCCATGTGTAGGATGTTCCATCATCTTTCCTACAAGGAAGAGCTTTCCTGTGGAGAAGGTTGTGCTGCCTGAAAGACTCTCTCAACTCTCAGTTGCATGAAAGAAAACTTCTAGACTAATTCCTCCTCATTTACTTTGGGTCTGACTGCACATCCCTCGGCAGGCAAAAGGAACCTCCCACCCCCTCATCCTTTGGAATAAATGATGAAGAGGAATCACATAAAGCATCGGATAGTAAAAGCATTATGTGCTGCACAGACACCTATGTTCCATGTCTAGAAGACAAAACAGTTGGTCTAGTATCATATCAGTAAGGGTGAAACAAAGTCATCTGCTTGCTGTAGGGGTGTCCTGATTACAGCAAGGTGCCAAATACTGACATTTCACCAAGTCCAGTACAGGCACCAGTCTCACTTGGCAAAGAAACTGATACTTCTTCCAGAAGTTAACAACAAGGTCTAATATATCTTGACGAGGAACCTGAGCTATTCCTTAGTTTGTAGCACAGTCTCTCCCAGAATGCAGCACTCAGACTGCAGTTGTACCTTGTGACAAACCTTATCTCCTACTACCGATATAATTTTGTCACGACTTCTTTTGTAGAATGAAAACAGGAACTACTGACAGAAAGAGTTTGTAGGCAAGTAGCTTAAACTACAAGGATTAGACGCGTTCATTGGATGAGTTCCCAATGCGCTTCTCTATTACTGTGCGCAAATAGACCTTTAAACTGTCGATCTGTCCATATGGGATGCTGCATGGACACACAACAAATTCAGATGCTGACCTAAAGAAATCATATTTAAGCTGGAAGAAGAAAGCTTAGGCTAGATATGAAGAAACAGTGGGGAAATAGCTGTTGAGCAGACAGGATACAGCGTTTCATCACTCAATGCTGCATTCTTAGAACACATTTTAGAGTTCTTCTTATAAAGTATGATTATGTACATATTTGTAAAGAGAGAAAGTACAACTGTGATAAAATTCTTAGTCCTATTCTAGTGTTAAGTATAAGCCTTTCAAAAACCAGAAAAGGCAGCATGATAAAAACTCAAAGAATAGACCATCCAACCAAGCTCTGCAGGAGGGTTAAGATCTGTAGTCACAGGCATTGCAATTTGGTTTGTAGATTACTTTTCATATATAATTGAAAAAACTTTTTCAGGTCAAAAGGCTTTAGAGATTTTTTTGGTGTTTTTGCAGATTTTATTAAGCTGGTCTTGAAATTGCTTTAATACTAACCTAAAATAATAAAAAACTCCTGTATTTCATACTCAGTATTTGCTTATTAGTCCAACAATACATATATTTAATATTGAAGGACAGTGAATAACATTGAATCTTTTCAAGTGAATGGATTGTTTTTATCAATTAAAAATAGTATCAGCCTACTGTGTCTCACTCTGAAAACAATAATAAATATTCTCACAAAACACATTTTATGTACAGATCCACTGCTGCCATTACTGTGATTTCCAATTTGGGTGTGTATGTGGATCCCGAGCTCATTTCTATGTGGCATTTGTTTTTATTCCTAGTTAAAGCCGTTGTTCTTAGTGCACCACTCACTGTTATTATAACAGATGGCTTATTTCAATTCATAATGACTGGGAAAAATAATAATGGATCACGTAAGCTAGAAGAAACACTTCACTTTCTCTATGAGTTACTCAGTGCCTGGCAATTTGAAAAACAGCTGAGGGCTCTGGCTCCTCGTCAGAAACACAAGGATGCTCTCAGGTTTGACTACAACAGTATATCCAACTTAAGGAGAGCAAAACTTGCAAGACATAACGTCTAAAAAGCTTCCATTTGGGCATTCAGAGTTTTCTTTGTTAGCAATGAAAGAAAAAACAACATAAATCCCTGGTATTGGAAGGCAAATGATGGAAAAATAATCCCTAGTATCCCAGTTCATCTGTGAGTGATGTGACTTCTTTCTGAAGTGACATAGGTGTTCAAAACCTGTTACTATTAAAATGTAGAATCCATTTTGAGAACTTAATATTGGAAAGTATAAGTTTGATCAGATTGCCTACAGTTAACGTTCCACATAGCAAACTCATTGAATGGAAAGTTAGTGGACAATCTCAACACTGTAAGTATACAAAATTTTGCTTACCTTGACATATCTCCCACTCACTCAAAGCCTCCAGTGTTATCTCCATTGCTCCTTTCTCAGGTCTTTACAGCCTTCTCTCTGTTCACAAAGGCCTGCAAGAAAATAAATGTGAGATTGGACTAGATGATCTTTCGAGGGGGGTTGTGGGGTCTCCTTCACTGGAGATGTTTAAGACCCTCCTGGATGTGTTCCTGTGTGACTTGGTCTAGGTGATCCTGCTGTGGCAGGGGGATTG
>JAOXOE010000602.1:28287556-28350667 GCA_028565055.1 Phoeniculus purpureus | reverse complement strand
GGGTTGCACCCAAGGGTGCTGAAAGAGTTGGCAGATGTGCTTGCCAAGCCACTTTCCATTATTTACTCAAAATCCTGACTAGCAGGGGAGGTTGCAATGGACTGGAAGGTGGCAAATATAACACCTATCTACAAGAAGGGCAGAAAGGAGGATCCAGGAAACTATAGACCCGTCAATCTGACCTCGGTACTAGGAAAGGTCATGGAACACATCATCTCAAGTGCATCACACTTCACATACAGGACAACCAGGGCATCAGGCCCAGTCAACATGGGTTTATTAAAGGCAGTTCCTTCCATGACAGGATGACCCGACTGTTGGACGAGGGAAAGGCTGTGGATATTTTTTTACCTGGACTGTCGAAAACCCTTTGACAGTTCCTCACAGAATTCTCCTTGATAAGCTAGCTGCTCATGGCCTGGACGATCACACAATCTGCTGGATAAAACATTGGTTGAACGGATGGGCCCAAAGAGTGGTGGTTAATGGAGTTAAATCCAGCTGGCGGCCTGTCACAAGTGCTGTGCCTCAGGGCTCATTGTTGGGACCATCTCTCTTCAATATCTTTATTGATGATCTTGATAAGGACACAGAGTATATCATTAGTATGTTTACAGGTTGCAGATGACAACGTTCGGTGGGAGCATTCATCTGCCAGAGGGTAGGGAGGCTCTTCAGAGAGACTTGGATAGATTGGAGCAATGGGCCAGTGTTAATGGCACGAGCTTCAACAAGGCAACGTGCCAGGTCCTGCACTTGGGCCACAACAACCCCATGCAATGCTACAGGCTTGGGGAGGTGTGGCTGGAGTGCCATGTGGCAGAGAGGGACCTGGGGGTTCTAACTGACAGGAAGATGAATATGAGCCAGTAGTGTGCCCAGGTGGCCAAGAAGGCAAATAGCATCCTGGCTTGTATTAGAAATAGTGCGGCCAGCAGGAGTAGGGAGGTTCTCATACCCCCTGTACTCAGCACTGGTGAGGCCACAACTTGAGTATTGTGCCCAGTTTTGGGCACCTCGATACAAGAGGGTGCTGGAGTGGGTGCATTGGAGGGCAACTAAGCTGGTCAAGAGCTTTAAGAATAAATCGTATGAAGAAACACTGAAAGATCTGGGGCTCTTTAGTTTGAAGAAGAGGAGGCTCAGAGGAGACCTCATCACTCTCTACAACTATCTGAAAGGACGTTGTGAATAGGTTGGTGCTGCTCTCTTCTCGCAAGCAGTTAGTGACAGAACAAGAGAAAATGGGTTCAAGTCACAACAGGGTAGGTTTAGACTAGATATTAGGAAAAATTTTTTCACAGAAAGGGTGGTCAGGCACTGGAATGGTCTTCCCAGGGAGGTGGTTGAGTCGCCATCCCTGGATGTGTTTAAGGATCGTTTGGATGACGTGTTGAGGGATATGGTTTAGGGGTGAACTTGTAAGGCAGGGTAGATGGTTGGACTTGATGATCCCAGAGGTCCTTTCCAACCAGAGTGATTCTGTGAGTTCTGGTATGAAGAATGGGTTGCCTACACTTGGGTGTTGCACACTTTGGTTAGTTTCCTGGAACATTTCTTTGTTAGCTGTGTCAGCTGTGTTCGTGTTACTTTTGGCATGCATTTTTACTCCTCAGTTAATTAGAATGCTATTGTTTTAGTTTATATATATATATATTTTAGTTTCAGAATATACCTAATGTCACCATTTCTCATCATCATCATGGTATCCACGTGTGAGAATAGGTGTCTTACTAAAAGTCAAACGTAAAAGGCAAAAGCAAGTGATGCATATGGAGTTGTTCAACTATGTTCTTCAAATCTAGAAGCAGACCAAGGGTGGCTGAAACTTCAGTGAGTTGCATCTCTTGGGTTCAGCATCACAACTTTGCTGTTGGTGCTGCTTAGCATCTTTGGTCCAGCAAGAAGTCTTTTGAATGTGTAATTAATTGTGTTGTCAAAGATTAATGAGAACTTATCACTATTAGATTAAAAGCATAATTACATGTAAATTGAGCCCCTTGTTTTAGAGGGGAGCTGCATTTCCACACAAGTTTGCTCGGCTGTTGCACATAACTCAACTGGACTGTGAAAGCTGCCAGCTGCCTTAAGTAGAGAAGTGAAGAAGGTAGCCTTGCTGGGATGACAAGCTGCAAGAGGTCTTCTTCTGTAACAATCCCAGTCTGACAGCCTAGCAGGATTTTGGGAGCAGGGAGACAGATACTCCACACCATGAGTCTGCCTAGAAAGCCTCTCTTCCTCAGCCCGGATCACTAAGAAACATACATTTTCACCAGAATTATGACATTAAAACAGAAGCTGACACACACTGTGATATGTGACCTCCTTTTCTGCAGAAATCCCATTATAAAATACTTGTTATTTTCTGGTAAGTGACTTTGTAAAGTGGTCTTGCCTACACTTTAACATCATAGTCTTGCACAGCTTTTGTTATTTGCTTGGTAGACCTAATTTCTGTGTGTCTTCTGAAGGTATTTGGTGTAGGAAAATACTGGCTTCTGTTGGAATTTAGTGGTGGTTTTTGAAGCTGGCTGACAAGTACATGGTTCTTGTGTATTCGCAGACATATGTTTCACAAGCATGTTTCACAGCTGGTAAAGAACATATCTAACCAGTGGCTGAGAAGGAAGTGCTGACAGAGACAAATTTCTGAGGGGAACAGTGCTCTAAGGCTGTGCTTTCCTGCTTGCAGGAACACAGATGGTGGACATTTGGGGTAATTGTCTCCATCCCTCAGTAGTGACATTGTCACGTAGTACCAATCCAGCATCTGATAAACTGTGGTATTGGTTTTTTTTAAAATGTCTAATCTAAAATGGGCATGATCTGAGCATTGTGATTTCAAATGTTTACTTAGGGAATATTACATCACCATGGTGAAATGGGTAAGCAACACCAAAGCTGTAGTGAGATGGTTAAACAGACCTCAGAATATCTCCATCCTTACGGTTTGTGAAGCCACAACTGGGGCGTGCAGCAGGGTAAGTTGCATTTTTTCCTAAACTCACTTTTTGAAATATCTTCTTGCATTTTGTTTTCATAGCCAGAAAAAATATTTTCAGAAATCAGTTTGCAGATGCAGTAGTTGCAAGCTGAATATAATTAGTCAACAGGGAGGAAGAGGATGTGAGAAAAATCCAAATCTCGTGAATTGATTTCATGCAATTAGCAGCTCTGAGTGACGTTTTCAGAATTACTAAGCTTTGTTCATTCATTAACTTCAGTGGAAACTGCAGTTGCTGAACGTCTTGTACTTTAGATATAGCTACCACAGAGACAAGCTTCTCTTCAATCAGATACTTCCAGCCTACCTAGTTTCTCCTCTCTCCACCTACGGAGTTGCATTTGAGATCTTTCTGTCTTTCACAGTTTACATGTGTTTAAGGAAAAGTTGTAAAACTCTGGTAAGTCCTGTGAATTTGGCAGTAGAATTAAGAAAAAACTGAAATTCAACAGGGATAGTTCACTTTTGAATGTAAGCCAAACTGAATATTTAAATCCAGCCACATCCCATCCTTTGACCCAGACTTTGGCTTCTGGCAGTCCTGCATTACATCTCCCCATTTTCAGTCAGTTTTGCGTCTTGAATGCAATTGGCCACTTTCCCATTCTGAGTCACAATCTCTGCACAGCACCAGCTAAAAGCATAAATATTTTCTATTCATACTAATCAGTACAAACAGAAGTTTCAAAGTAGGAGATCTATTTTTTTCAGTGTAAATGTTTTGAGGGATTAATGTAGGTCTAAGTGTAGCCTCTGTGTCAAAAGGCTCCCATCAGTGTCTGCTACTGAAGTCAATCATATTGAAGTGTTGGGGCTTATTTCTAGGCTGCTTCTTGTGCTACACAGTGCAGGTGGCTTTTTCTGACTCAGAAACTGTGGTTAAATCCCTAGACTATGGATTAAGATTATGAACACAGAGATCTTCTGATTGGGTTGCTTTCTACCTGCTTCCTGCAAGCCGTGTGCCCTTTTATTAAGAAAGTCGGTCACGAACCACTGTAAGCAATTGCTTCTTAGAGGAAACTCTTGTGCTCCAAGGTTAAGTGGATTTATCTAAAGTAGGTATCCAGGGAACTGTAATCCAGGACATAATATAAGAGAGAGGGAGAGATTGAGAAGTCCTATTACAGAAGAACTGAAGTTCATAGAAGGATATTTTTAGGTGGATGAGGAGAGATAATGACGCAGTGTCACTGTAGTAGATGTAGCTCAGGCCAGCCCCATGCTTGTAACCCTGGTCAGTTCCTCTGCGGCATCAACCGGGGTAAAGTGATATTCTTAAATTCAGTAATGGATGAGGAAAGGCTTTATTGTGAGAATTTTAACATTGTATCACACCATTTTATTTCAATTGTAAACTTTTTTTAAAGTTTTGTGAGTGTTGTCAATTCCAAAAAGTACTCTATAGACTCAGCTGCTGTAGTAGCTGCATTTTTCAGGCAATATATCTAAAGATGTTTCTATAGCTGATAAATTGTCATTACTTCAGTGTGACTGTGACAACTTAGAAATGTATATTCTACATTTTTTCCGACAATGTGCATTTTGGGGTTTTTTTAGACGGCATGGTATGAAATGTGTGTGTGACCAATAAAAACCCGATTATTTAGTTTGGGTTTTTTTTCTCTTCACTAATGCCACACTGCAACTCATTACAGCAAGAGATTGTGATTTGAAAAGGTCTCACAATTTGAGCTTGATGCTGGCTGTTTGCCCAGTGTTGATGAAGGACCTAAAATATCCAGTTGTCAGATGATGCCTTGAGGTAAAAAACAAATAGAACTGCCTGTAAAAAGCTTCTTGATGGCTAATCAGAAAGGACAGAAAAAAAGGCATTCTTTGGTCCCCTGTGGTGCTCTACCAAAAACTCTGAATAAAGCGGCTGACTTCATAATTAAATTATCGTTTGTTCCAGGGTAAGTGGCAATGAAGGGATGTGAAGATTGTAAAACAGTAGAAAAAACATGAAATACCTTTTGCTGAATGTGGGAAATAGTTTTAATCTATAGCTATTCCATAAAAGCAATGTTTTGTTTTTTAGAAATATGAAATGCAGTCAGACCTGTGGCTTCCTAAGCAGGTATCGTATATATACTCTTTCTGCGTACATAATGTGCAATTTATGTGTTGTCATTTGTATTTAATTACTTGTCACATTATATATGTTATGTATTAAAATAAATTCCTTTTAAAATAGGGTACTTTTTAGTATCCCAAATTAATTTAAAAGGTAGGGATTATAGCAGGGCCTGTGCAAACATTCAGTTGGCAGCCTGTTTCTCTGGTAGTGGCAGTCCTATCACTTAGCATCACAGAGAGGACAGAGAGGACACATGTTCTCTGTGTCAGTGAGGGAAAGAGAGACACTTCTAGATAGCGGTTCAGCCCCTCAAACCAGCACCTGTCTGGATTCTGGTGACAGTGGGCTCTTCTGTTTGCCATTTCTCTGCATTTGGCTAAGTAAGCGCTTAGACAAACATCTAACTAACTTAGTCTTAGAAGGTTAAATACAAATCAGAATAATACCATTCCAAGCATGTCCTAGATGCTGTGCTGGTTTTTTTCTGATTAAAAAGTAACCTCACCAAACTCAACCCAAATGAGTACAAAAGTTAGGGGTCATACAGGCTATAACTGGAGTGCATAAGAATAATACTTCTAAATTCATACTCGTAGTTTTCAGAGCTTTAGAAGAGCTGTCCAATAAACAGATGAAACACATTTTATTTCAAATACATTTCAAGCTTCGTTTTGCAATGTGCAAATGAGAAATCATTTGTTTAAAACTGTGCTTTTATAGCAAGCCATTTTCCTTTAATATTTCTGAGTGAATTTAGACATGGAGAAATGGTATCCCATCAGGTTACAAGACCATGATTCAGAATATCACTTTCATATACTTACTTTTTCCATACAACTTTTCCAAAGTTAGTGAGTCCAGGCCATGGAAACATTTCTTGTTCTCATCACTAGTTGGGCTTCTCTGTGTCATTAACATTATGTCTGATAAGGACCTACACATATCCTGGAGAGTCCTGCTGCATTAGGGATGAGACTATCAGAGTTTTCATTTGGAGGGAGAGATTTTCAGGGGCTGCACCCCATGCACTAGGATGAAATTGCACAGTGCTAACTAGTGACGTTAATTACACTTACTTTTAACCACTACATTTTTGTTGGTCTTAGCATAATATATTTAAAATGTAAGGATTTTTCTCCAGTTGACTTTTGAGCACGGCAACTACCAAAACAGACAGGACAAAAACCTAAGCTGATGCTTTGTTAAGCTGATATTTAACGGAAGGTTTGACGCACTAACACAATTTGCATCTATAGAATGAAGAACCAGTTTTCTCCAAGGATGGCAGTACATTCTTCATGACTGTCCCAGTGAAGCAGGGAGGCCGGGGAGAATTTCATCACATAGCCATGTTTATTGTTCAGGTAAGGTTTTGGTTCAGGCTATTTTTTATATTCTAGAGGTCATCTAGGACTTTTAGTGAGGGACCCATGACCAAAGGCTTACAGCTGAGTAGCCTGAACACCTCTAGTGCCATGGTTGGTTGTCCTGTCCAGGTTGTTGGTTCAGTGTAGAGGGACATTTTTGTAACTTCTTCCAAACTGAAAGGAGCTCTCTCTCCTTTTGTAGACTTCTGCCATGGTGGCACGTTAAGGCCTGTAAATGAAAGGTGCTTGCAAAATAGGCTTTGTGGAGAGTTCATGTTTTCTTTGTACGTCTGTAAACAAGAAGTGTTTTCCTATTAAACTCTTCTGCTAGTAATAATGTTTTATAGCCAAAGAAGTTCAAGAGACCTGCAGAAACATTCATTTTACAGTCTTTGTATACAGTGTATGTGCGTAAATGTAATTTTAAATGTCAACTCAGAATATGCAGAATCCAGCCTTGCACACAACACTGAGAGGCAATACCCAAAATTCAAATTTTTGAGGAAATTAGGATAATTTTATTAGTCTTTGCCACATTTTCCAGTGCCTTCCATTTCCCCAGATCATTGCTTTTTCCAGGGGAGAGTCTGAAAGAAAATAAATTTGCTCTATGACTTTGAAGGTCATCAGTATGAAGTTGTGATGAACTAATAAAAAAAATTATGCCCTGGAACGGAACACTCTATTTAAATCAGCAGAGCACTAGGTACTTTATCAGGTACTTTATCTAGGTACTTTATCAGAGCCATGTGACATAGGACAGATTATCAAGGTACCCCAAACATCAAAATAGCAGACTTGGCACCAAGCAACTCTATTCTGTCTTTATGACAGTGTTCTGATATGAACACTAATAAGTCTGAAATATGTTCACAGTGTACCACACACAGAAAAAGAGCAAGAGAACTTCAATGCGGCAAGGAAGAACAAGACACTATTGCACTAAATGTATCAGGAATGAATCAGAGAACAAAAAATTGATCAAAGTCATGTCATATTCTATCTTCTAAAGAAAACAGCAACTTTCTTCTAAAGACAATAGGTAAAGGAATTTGGTAAAGGAACATTAATGCAGTAACCAGAGTTAAAAAAACAACCCCACACCATAACAAAACCATTTAGATAATCAAGTCTTAATTTGATAATTCTTTCCTAATATGAGTAATTTATTTTAAAATACATGAAATAATCATGAAGTAGAGTTGAAAATGAACTTACAACATTCCCTAGAATGTTATGCATACAACCAAATTTGACTTAAACCTATAGACTGTGACATTTTTCATTGCTAAAGAGCCTGTGAAACTTGATCTTAATTCAGGAAAATACTTAAGCAAAAGATTCAGCCCACTCCTATTCAGTGAGATAATTAAATAAGTACCTACTTTCAAATATGTGTGAATATATTAATAATTTTATTAATATTATTATTAACATAATTATTATGTTTAAAGTCAAGCTTATCATAGAATGTTAGGGCTTGGAAGGGACCTCAAAACATCATCTAGTCCAATCCCCCTGCCAGAACAGGAAAAATCAAGGCTTAAGATTAAGAGCTTAGTATCCTATTCCATTTAGGCAGAATTAGAGCCCTGAGTTATGTACATCTACAAAGAACTTTTTTGACTACCATCATCATGAATAAACAACTCTGAGTGGTAGCATCAATGACAAACTTGGCTTTAAGTATGTAGCTGTGTCCCATGTATCAACCATTATTCATCAATAAGCACCACTGTGCTTGGTAATGGGGCTGATACAGAGCAATAAAGGGCAGGAAATGTGTTTATGTGATGTGTTTTACACACTGCATTAATCTGATTGTCCATTATTTCTAAAGCAAACATGGAGGCATAAAAACTATATTAACCGTTGCACATAAAGTCTTTTGTCACAGTAGATGTTTGTCACACCTTGTAGGAGCCACAATGGCATAACAGGTACCATGCAGAATTTAAATCAGTCGGCAGATCGCCAGTACCCAGATGATCATAGATTTTTTGTGATGCAGCTTAGATAGCATTGGAATTTGGCATTCAAGTTCTCAATACTTCTCTGTACTACTGAGCATAGATTTCAGCTCACTAGAGAAATCAGCCTCCAAGTACAGGAAAGTTAAAACACAAAGCCCATGTGAATATACAGTGACAAAGAAGTAAATTTTAATGGCTTGCTTTAGATTAATTGAATCACTGAGGCTTATTTGTCAGTCTTACAGCTGCTGACAAGTGGGCTGCATTTCTGTGACTCTACTGCAGAAAGGGATGTGTCAGTGATATAAGCAAAGAAGGTTAGCAGAAACATCTATTTAAATCCTCTTGCCATGAGAGGTTACTGTTACAATGGTTGCTGTCTGTCATATAGTATTTACTGTCTGAATGTAGGGGGCTAGATGTGTGTTTTATTGTTTTCAAGTGCTTTTAGTAATTTATGAAATATTTAATCTTAAAATGGGACTGAATCATGTGACGTATCTAGAAATTTCTTATGTGGGGATTTGCAACTCTAGAAAGACTCTTTTTTTCCAGCCACAAAATAAGAATTATAAAGTAACTTTAATGGATCAAGGCAAGAAGTTCCTGCAGGCTTCATAAATTATGTAGTATCATTGCAACCTTGAAAAATAACCTTGTTTATTAATGCTTGGCTGGGCTTTTTATTGCTGTTTCCTGTTGGATTCTGTGATCTCAATGTTTAAATATCTCTTTCAATAGTTGCAGCTTCTCTCTCTCTAAAGAAGGAATTATCACTTTTAATAAATCGGTAATTTACATTTTAATAATTTCTGGAGACAGCACTGGATATCAGACCCTTCCTGAACAAGGGAACCTCCACTGTTAAATGTATGTAGAGCACCTAACACAACATCCTCATTTCAGTTGGTACTTGCAAGACTTGTCATAGAGACACAAGATAAGTCACTTTTTCCTTGTGCTCCTTGTGGACCTGTTAGAAAATAGATCAGTTCTAAGGGACTTTTTTCTGCTTTCCTAGTTCCAGACCTGAGTCGTAGATGTTCTGGAGCTTTTCTTCTTTCTACTGATTGTTTCTGTTGACGTAGAGCTTGGCGTTTACAAGGTGCTGCTCAGAAATACAGGGATTTAAGAACTCTTTCCCTTTATGACTTCTTGTAGGCCACAGAGCCACTGAGGCCGCTGGGATTAGGTATGTACTGGTGCTCCTGTTTCACGGCGTGTGAGGCCTGAAAGCACCATTGACCTCCTTTGTAATTCCATCTGCTCAGTAACGCCCGCGGAAGCAGTTGCCTTGAATTTGAGACTATGATTTTCTTATATCCAGCCGAAGTGTCATACCCCTAGTACAGAAGAAACAATATTCAAGTATGTTCATGATTGAAGTTTTAATCCTGAGTAGCCTAAGACACAGTTTAACCTTTTGCACTAGGAAGCATTCTCAGATGAGCTTCCCACTCTTCAAGTTTCATTGGTTTTAATCTGTATCTGATGAGGAGTCTGCTGCAACTTCCAGCCAGAGTATTAGGTTTTACCTGAAGCTAGATATTCAGTACAACCTGGTGTTTCCTAGTTCAGTCCCTGGTCCATCAGCTGAGAAAACTGCCAGCACTTGCTTTGAGAGATTTTGAATTTCCTATTGTAGCGATTACTTCTCTGGGCTCATGCTGGGATAGAAACAATTTGCTAGAGGGAGAAGGGGTGCTGCCCAACCTGTTTTGGTTCAGCCTTTGGTTCAGTAGTCAAAATTTGGAGCTACTCTTTGACTCTACTCATAGACCCTGGATAAAGAGAGGCTTCTCTGGAGGTATAGTGGAGAGGGAGTTTTACCTCGGTTTAGATCCTGTGAACTTCCATGTCTGAGTTTCTGTGGCGCATTTCTTGTAGCAGTTTGCCTGCTTTCTTGGATGAGTGTGGTCTTGGTGTCCTGTCTTGGCACAACATCTTTGCAGTAATCTTGGCTCAATGCAAGCACAAGAGTTCAATGCAGAGCTAGAGAGTTCAACACAGAGCTACAAGGATGATTGAAGGTCTGGAACAACTACCTTATAAAAAGAGATTGTGAACTTTGGGACATTTTAGTTTGGACAAAAGAAGGCTACGAGGGGATTTAATTACTGTCTATAAATACTTGAGGGCTGGGTGTCACGAAGAAAGGGATGCTCTCTTTTCAATGGTGTCAGACAGGACAAGGGTAATGGATGCCAGCTTGAATTCAGGAAGTTTCACCTCAATATGAGGAAAAACTTCTTTGCAGTCAAGGTTATTAAATACTGGAGTGGGTTTTCCAGAGAGGTTGAGAGGAGTCCACTTCTCTGGAGATGTTTCAGACACGTCTGGATGCGATTTTCTGTCTTTGATTTAGGCTTTTTAGGCAATTATGCTTTTCAGTAAATTGAATCCTGCTTGAGCAGCAGGGTTGGACCCGATGGCCTTTGAAGGCCCCTTCCAACTGTAATAAACTGTGTAAACTGTGTAAACTTGATAAATATGAAAGTTTGGTGAGCAAACTCTTGTTCACATGGTGGATCCAAGGTTCTCAGTTTGATTGACCTGCTGTGCCACTGTAAAGGAAAATAAGCATTGAGAGAAACAAAATATGTCCAACAGCATGTTCCTTCACTTGTGCTGAAAACTGAGATGGTTGTAATGACTTTGCAAAGTTTCTACATGAGAGGAAATAGATACATGAGGTTCAAGTCTGTCAAAATATGAGGATTGTGTTACGTTGCATGTTAAATTTTAAAAAGCTAATCAGTGATGGCATGTGCAGACAATCCTGCTAGGCAAATAAAACTGTAATAGCTAAGGTGAACGTTAACATTTTTATCTCTCTTCAGCCTAAAAGTGAGCAAATCAGTGTAAGACACCTGACATCAGGAAACTGGGAAGTTATCAAAATCCTGGCATATGACGAAAATACTGACAAGATGTAAGTGCTGTTTTCTTTGTTTATGGAAATATCTGAGTTATTAAAAAGTGCAATCAATTCCACTGGAAACAGCATATTGAAAATTTAAGCAGCAATATTTCTCTTGGTTTTGAGCATTACCATAAATTTTACACTCCTGAGTACGTAAAGTGCAATTGTAAGACAGTTTATCTGCCAGTGCACTCCTGCGTGTATTTTTATACAGAGGGAAAAGGAGTGTTCCGTGACATCAGTTGACTCACTATATTTCTTAAAATACAATTAGTCAGCACACCATGCAGCAGTAATAATGTTTTAGTGACTTATTTTTTGGATTCCAGGTAAGGAGTCATAGTAAATAAACCCCCAAATCTTCAGTTTTCATGCTTGCTTGATTACTGCATGGTGTCTCTGAACTTTAGGGATCTGATTCAACCTCATAAATTGAAATTACACAGAGGGATTATCCAAACCTTTGATTCTCACCCAGCTCAGAGACGAATCTTTCCAAAACAAATCTTATGGTGCTGTAGTGGGAAGGAAGTGCAGCACATAGTTCATGAATTTGGGAAGCAGTACAGAACTGACACAAAACATCCGAAGTCTCCACATTACTTCAGTGGATCTTGGTTAGTATATCTGCACGTAGCAAAAAATAACTAATTGGTCTAATTCTGATTTTTTTCAAAATAAATGATATTTCAGTGAGGAACTTTCTGAGGCTGCAACAAGGCCCTTCATATCCACTGGTAGTGGAGAAACGCACAATTTGACCAGTCCTTCCATGGATTTTGGAAATATATCTGCTGAGAATTTCTTGATACTTCTCCAGTGTTCAGATGGAAAAAAAAGAGATCTGGATGCGCTCAGCCTGTAGGGAGGTGGCAGACAGCATGTGGGTTGTCTCGGCCACTTGAGACCACCCTCCTTCTGCCTCTCAAGCAGAGTGTTTTTGGGGTTTTCATCTGGAACACGCTAAGAACTTGTCATGGTGTTCTCGCATCAGCTCTACTGAGCCTCTTCCTACCCACACAACCCTGTCTGTAAACCATTGCCTAGAGTGATAGCTTTTGTCTCTAGATAATAAAAAAAAAAAAAATTCTGCAATGTAAAAAGAGTTTGGAGTATCATAAGACCTGTTGTAATTTATGATATAATTCCACCGTGACCTTTCTCCGCTCCTTGGATTTATATTGCAAACTCTTGGAGTGAAGGAGAAGCCTTTTCTTCTGTATTTGCAATATACAGAAAGCAGTCTTTGTTGCCGCTGAAACAGAGGGCACTACAGAAATTAGGCAGAAACCTCAAAATACTCTGTTCATCACTGTTTTGATATGAAATGGGTCTAAGTTTAATCTCGTTGCTAAGATTTATGTAAAAGTATTTGATCTTCATGAGTATTTGGGAATCTTTTAGTTTTAAAAATGTTAATGGTGTATCTCACATCTCTAAACCACACCTAAGTCAGACAGTTCTCCAAACTGAGTTTAACTTTGTCTTTTTGGTGCAGTTATTTCTTAAGCACTGAAGAATCACCAAGAGGAAGGCAGCTACATAGGTAAGAAGTCCATGGGGCTATGTTAACATCAACTTCATCTCAGGCTGAAGTGCTGTGGTGATGTTCTAATAGCTTGCTGATTTAGAACTTGGATAATCATTTGTGTAAAAATTTGTTACGGAGCTCACTGTTATTTATTTTGGATCCTGTCCACATTGCCCAGTGATCTGAAAACAGTTTGCATCGTGTAAATTTAGGCGCTGACCAAATTTAATTACTCTTAAGTTAATTAATATTTTATCACATTTTATTCCAATGGAATCTGTTTCTGATCAATGTTTTTTCCCCCACAGTGTATCAACAGTGGGATCATTGAATCGTCAGTGTCTCTCATGTAACTTTTCAAAAGACCAGTGCACATACTTCAGTGCAAAGTTTAGCCCCATGAATAGACATTTTTTACTGCACTGTAAAGGTGAGTCAGATGCACAGCCTCTAATAGTACTGTGCTTGCTTCTGAATTAATGTATTCCCTGGAGAAGTGTGTTGGGTTGGAGTCTAATATTTAACTCAGAAGTTGATGACTTGAAGTTCTGTACAGAGTTTATTGCAAGATTGTAAGCAATCCTGGAAAATCCTGCTGGAAAAGCTGAAAGCCCATGGCTTGGATGGGGGCTCCCTCCACTGGTTTAAAAACTGACCGAATGACTGAGCACAGAGCAGTTGTGAATGATCCCACATGCAGTTGGTGTCCAGTGACCAGTGATGTCCCCCAGGAATCACTACTCGGCCCAGTTCTGTTCAACATCTTTATTGATGACCTGGGTGAGGAGATCGGGTCTACCCTTAGTAAATTCAGGGATTACACCAAGTTGATGGGGAGTGTCAATCTGCTGGAGGTAGGATGATGCTGCAGAGAGATCTGGACAGGCTGGGTCAATGGGCAGAGGCCAACAGAATGAGGTTTAACAAGGCCAAGTGCAGGGTCCTACATTTTGGCCACAGTAACCTCCTGCAGCTACAAACTGGGGATGAGTAGCTGGAGAGCAGCCTGGCAGAGAGGGACCTGGGGGTGCTGGCTGACAACTGGTTGATCATGAGCCAGCAGTGTGCCCAGGTGGCACAAAAGGCCAATGGAATCCTGGCTTGGATCAGCAATAGTGTGGCCAGCAGGACTGGAAACATCATTCTCCCCCTGCACTGGGCACTCATGAAGCCTCACCTTGGGTACTGGAGGCACTTCAAGAAAGATGTTGATGTGCTGGAATGGGTCCAGAGGAGAGCAACAAGTCTGGTGAAGGGACTAGAGGGAAAGTCTAATGAGGAGAGACTAAGGAGCTGGGGGTGTTTAGCCTGGAGGACAGGAGACTCAGGGGGGACCTTATTAAGTGGTAGACAGGTGGAGGTTGGACTGTTCTCCCAGGCAATCAGTGATAGGATGAAATGGCAGAGCCTGAAGTTGCGCCAGGGGAGGATTAGGTTAGATGTTAACTTCCTCAAGGAAAGGGTGATTAGACATTGGAATTGACCGCCCAGGGAGTGATGGAGTCCCCATGCCTGGAGGTGTCTAAAGAAAGAATGGATGCGGTGCTTAGTGCCATGGTCTAGGTTGTGGTGATGTTAGGTCATAGGCTGGACTTGATGAACTTAGAGGTCTTTTCTAGCCTCAATAATTCTGTGATTCGGTAAAGATTTTCTCTGCAAAAGCTAAACAGCAAATGGTACCAGAAAGCTGCTTCAGTACTAATCCTTCAGTCCTAGTAAAGGACAACCACTTTACCTTTACCCTAAACAAAATTCTTCACCAAAAAAATGTGGAATTTATAGTGGATGTTCTGTAGTTCATAACAGCTTCACTGTATTATGCATTGAAATTGATCTTACACAACTATACCTAGTTAAAAAATTAGGGCCTCCTTTCTGCAAAAGTGTCTCTATATGTGTAAACTTGTATGAATAGGGTATAGCTGTACACACTCACACAGAGAGGTGCATGTGAGTTTGTTTAATCTACATAGACAGATCCCACTTATTAGTACAGCTTCAATAAATAGCTTTTACCTTTTTACTGTTAGTTGTATTCAAATAGCACAAATCGTGTTCAGAGTTTCTGTATGAATAGGAAACTAGAACAATCACACACGGAGAAATTTATGACCCATGCCCAAGAAATAAACACAAATAAATAAGTAGGATTATAAAAACAGGTTCAGAAAAACATGAGACAATAAAAAATTGTACAGGCAGACCTGCTGACCTTGAAACTTGCCATGTTTTGCAGACAGTATTCTCCCTGTATTTTTGCTGGCATCAGATTGAAAAGAGCAGAACACAATTCATCTGCAATACATGTGAATAGCCTATTCTATCTGGTTTGGGGTTTTTTTCAATTTCATTTGCAACTGTAATTTTTATTTATTCAATTTTTTTTGCAAAACAACAAAATATCTGCTGGCCTGAGAATTGAATCTATTCAAATAAGTGAACTATGAATATATATTGGCTAAAATAAGATTGAAGGAGTTTTGTTCCTTTTTTTTTTTTAATGAAAGTGCACCTGTAATACGTAGCTGATTAAAAAACCAAACCAAAACAAACTGAAAAACCCCAACTGTTCAGTTTATATACGGTATTAAAGCTGTGGCAGAATTTATGAAGGGAATCCAAAGGCCCTTATCCCAATAAAGACTGCACCAGTAATGAGTTTTCCCTTTAGTTTGACATAGTCCCTATGGGGAAAGTCTCAGATTCCTGCAAGAGAAAGAACTGGTAATTTGGAAGGGGAATTTTCCCTGATTCAGCAATGTCCTAGGGCCCAAAAACACAGCTTCTTTTTATAATAATTTAGCAAAGTATATTCAGCTTGTAATTTTTGATGTGGCTTTTGATATAAAAATGCAGATGCCAGTAGGAAGCTGCTCATGAAATTGCTCACAAGTTCATGACTTTCAGTGACTTTGGAGATGGTAGTTCTCGGTTGGAGCTCATAAAACTGTAGATCATCCTCCCAGGATTAAACCCACACTCCACTGAGTTGCAATCGGTAGACTGCCTCAAGCTGCAGGTGTTGGGCGGGGATGATAAAACACTGTGATTAAGCTTTTCCTACCTCTAACATGTAATGTATAGTTGCCACTTTGGGGTTATTCATAGGTCTTGTGTTTCAGCAGATCTTGACAGTTGCAGCAGCAGTGTGGTCCCTATATACTGCCACAGCTCTGCAAAACACCTGTGGTTGGTTGGGTGTGTGGCAGTATTAAAACGGTTCTTTGGGGATCTGCTTGTAGGAACACAAGGTAAACTGCTTAGAGGAAGCAGATGACGCCATGTCTGAGCACATAGACACTCATTTTTCCGCAACAAAAAGCCTGACTAGATTGTTATAAAAGCAATTTGCCCAGAAAAATCCTTGTGGGGCTCTGGCCTGGTTTATTCTACACAAGTTTCGATTCTTTCACCTCCTCTTTACCCATAAGCACTTTTATTAGGATAGTTTTTCCTTCTTAGTTATCCTCAGCCAGAAGATCTGTCTTAGTCTACCAGCTGTATCAATCTCCAGAGACTCCTCTGTGAGGAGTTATTTCTAGCCTGGTAGGTGGAGGATCAGCTCCTGTAGTTTCAGTGAGCACATCCTTTACGCGTATTTTCCACACTACTTGTAGATTTTTCCTCTAGCTCTTCATAGACACTGGCAGACGTTAATCTCTCCACTCAAGCAAGGTACTTCACAAAGAGAGTAATTGTTCTTCCCATTTTTATACAGTAGGAAATAGGGTGTGGATTTACTGTTAGCTGTGGAAGGTCAATGGGAAATCCAAGTGCTGTGCTTAGTTCTGATGAGCTGTAGCACAATGCCTGTAACACAAGTCTGCCTCTCTTTTCTGATTAGCTTTTTAATCTACTGTAATCTTCCTTTTTCAAAATCCTTCATCATCTTTTCCATCCTTCAGTACAATAAGTAGAGCTGGCCTGGAAAATAACAATGCTTTCCTCTCCAAAAATAGCCTGTCTTAAATTGGAATTCAAAGCAAAATGACAATTTCAAAAGAAGCAAAAAGAGCTGGGGAAAAAAGTAAATCAAAATAGAGATATCTGAAGAAATTATCTTCTTGAAGAGCTGAGGCAGAAAGCTTTTATTTGTCGCCAAGTTACCTGTAAGATTTTTGTCAATAGCCTCCCTTGAGACAGGAATGATGAAAATCCTCAGTGGAGGTTGTCAAAGGCTGTGAATGACATCATGCTGTTTGTTTCAGGTATTTAAGTTTCCCTAGGCTCATACCATAATTAATTGAGGGAGACAGCCTCTCAGAATGACTCAAAACACATAAATTAAGCTCTGACTTTGAACTGCTCTCAAGGGAAACCTTCCTTTTCCTCCAAAAAAAGAAGTCTTAAATACTAACCTCAGAGGGCCAATGCCTTCATCTGCCATGGGGTCCTTAGGGATTTCAGCTGTTTTGCATTGTCCTTTGTAGCCCAACAGTGACTGCTTGCATGCAATATAAACTATTGTCTCACCGAGATAAAAGTTCCCGTGCACAGATTCTGTATTTGGCGTAGGAATATAACATTTTCTTTTGCAAGTGTATGATAGGAGAGGTCCTCAGAGCAGGGGCAGCAAACTCAGCCATGCATTCGAGTATGCTAAACGTTCGGTCACCCCAGCTGCACACACTGTCTTGTGTGTTTGTGTAGTACCTTGGGACGTGGAAAATTACTCCCAGTACTTTTACTCTCCCAGTGGAACATGTAAAAATACAGTGTCTGACATTACCATGAAGTAAGATTAGATTACGTTGCACCTAGGTTTAACTGTGATGCTCTTGGTCTTGCAGAGCTGGCATGCCAAAGGAGTTCTTAAAGAGGTAATTAAGTGAAATAGTTTAAGTGAAATATAATAAGGTAATATCTTTGTAGATTTTACATAGAAAACATGAGTGACTATTACCAGTAATTCACTTCTCTGACATAAAGTTACTGTTTCTGAATGTCAAACCACTATGTTTTAGACAGTGCCATTAAATGCCTGTGACTTTTTTATTTTATTCTTTGCTTGTAGTTCAAACTTGAAAATTAAAAAAACCCATGATCCTCCTGGGTGCAGAGTTCTAGATGGTTTGTTCTAGTGGTCTTACTGCTGTGTTTGAGGGGAAGCATGTGTTTGGGCTTCCAGGTCCTGTCTTATGTGACAACTGATTCTCTCATTCTTTGTTACTGAAATTCCGAGTAATAATACTGAAATACCTGACTGCTCCTGTGTTTTTCTTCTCCAAACAGGGCCAGGTGTTCCAGTTGTTAGTGTGCACAGTACAAGTAACACTACAAGTGAGTAACCCTTATGGATTAGATATATTCTATTGTCCTTGATTGGTTTGGAGAGTATGGGGGAGGGGACAGAGCACTGGAACAGGCTGCCCAGGGAGGTTGTGGAGTCTCCTTCTCTGGACACGTTTAAAACCTGCTTGGATATGTTCCTGTGCAACTGGATCTAGGTGATCCTGCTGTGTCAGGGGGATTTGACCAGGTGATCTTTCAAGGTCCCTTGCAATCCCTAATGTTCTGTGATTCTGCGAAAGGCAGTTACGAGTAAATGAAAACTAGGAGATGGCTGGTTCATATAAAGTTTTAATAATTACCTTTTAGCAACATCCATACTTGCAAATGGTAAGGAAAGACGTTAATCAAATGACTAAAGGCTTTTTGGATATGTTTTATGCTAAGTGCGTATCATTCATCTTCTGTTTACACTTGAGTTAATTAGATGGCAGGTTGGTCTTCGCTTCCATTTCACTTTCTATGTAAATTATGCTGCCATTATGATACATATATTTAGAGATGTTTTTACAGTTACAATCCAATTATCTTGAAGCAAAGAACAGTCCTTGGACAATTATACATCTGATGAATGTGTCTCTTCTCTCACATTTCTCAAATTGGAGAAGCTGATTTTAAGTTATGTGAAACCCAAGAATAAAGGTGTTTTAGGATGGTAATCACTGTCTCTAATTTTCAAAGTTTACTCATTAATTTCTGTGTATTGATGTACATTTGTTGGTTTCTGTAGAGCTACTCAATTCTCTGAAGGTAGACTTTGACCCTATTTACAGCATGTAAAATACAATTGATAGGGAACTGCTGTAGACTAGATTTATTTACAACATCTTAGAGGAAAACAAAGCAAGTCAGGATGGAGGAACATTGTCTATTGTAACAACAACAAACCAAACACTAAGAGAGATAATTTACCATTAATGTTTCAGTGCAATATTAGATTATCCTCTTCATAAAAGAATGATTAACGATTGCTTCTATTATTCCATCCTCAGACTGTAATTACACCATTTTGGTTGACTGCCCAGAACAAATATTCTCCTTAGTTCATCCATTTTGGCCCTAAGTGGAGGGTTTATTGTTTAATTTAAAAGATCTACATTTTGGAACCAAGGTCAGTAATTTGAGTTTAAAAAAAAAAACAAAAACAAAGAAAAAACCCCCAATTTTTCACATGCAAAAGGATTGCTTCTGAATGGTACCCAGCTTTATCAAGCTGAAGTCTTGCTCTTGGTTGAAGTGTAGAAGACAGAGAAGGATGTGCAGTGATCAAACAAAGCTGTGCTGGCTAAATGCTAACTGAATATACAGTTTGCAAAGGATGCCTGCTAACAGCTTAGGACATGGCCCAGCGGAATGGCTTTTCCCTGTAACAGCTGCTGTTAGTATTTGTCAGGGATACTATTCTTGTTGTTCATCAGTGATGCCATTCTTAGAGCTTAACGAAAACAAAGCCTACTGGAGCCAGGAAATGGAATAGATGTATATGTTTTGATTTAAGCTGATTGCTCAGCTCCTAAATTGCAGAGCAGTGGCATTATAAAAAAGTATTTACAGAAAAAATTCATTGACAAGATTTATCACTGCTCATTCGTCTCTTTTCTCGATCTTGATTTATCTCTGCTGTGACAATTTTCCATGTCTTTCAACTTGATTTTTCGTTCTGTTTTATAGAGTTTTATGTTTTGGAAAATAATGCTGTCTTGAAAGAAGTTGCCTTTAAGAAAAAGAATTCCAAGACTGACATCAAAATACTTCACATTGAGGATTACGGTAAATATGGCCAAATATTATTTTACCAAACCAAAACCTTTCTTACCATTTTGCTGTTTTTCATATGTGTGACTACCAGCCTTTAATATTTTTCTCTCTTCTTACAAGAACTCCCTTTACAGTTGTCACTGCCGAAAGATTTAACAGACCGAAACCAGTATGCCCTTCTATTGATAATGTAAGTACCTGTGTAGAAGTGCTGAAAATAACGAAACAAAGTACTTCTTAAAGAACATTTAACTCTGTATTTATAAAATGTTGGTTATTTTCGTAATCTGTGTAGTAAAACTGTTTCATGGATTTGAGTTGATAAATTAAAAGTTGTCTTCTTGGGAAGATTTTGTGGTCGATGCTGTCTGGTAGAGATGCTTGGGGTTTTTTTAGCTTGTCAGAACTAGCTCTACTTCATTGTACTTCTATGTACATGAGGAACTGGCCCTTCTGATGGTGTAGCTGGGAGTAATTTTGCAGTCTTTCCTGGTCCCATACTGATACCTATCCACAGAGGATCTCATTCAGAGTATATGCTCCTTTTTATCCCTGATACAAACAAGTACAGCCTGTAAGAGGGACTCAGTGAAGGTGCATAGAACAAAACTGCTTTTAGGAACACTGCAAAGAGGAAAAAAGTGGTTTTGAGCATCAATGGCTGAAGATATTACAGGCATCTTCCAAAGTTTGCTGATGTTTGTAGAAAATCTCTGTCAGAGGAAGGAGGTTGATTCTATGATCATTTACTTCTTATGTTCTGAGTTCAGCATGTGTCTGCCATGGATTTTTGGCCTGCATCAGAAATAGTGTGACCAGCAGGACTAGAGAGATGATCATCCCCCTGAGCTCAGCACTAGTTCCTACTGTTAGAAGTGTTAGACGAGAATTGTATTAGTGGCTGATAACAAGCCTTGCCTTTCATGTTGTTAAGCTGCAGCTGCTTTCTTGCTTGCATTCTCAGCCACGATACAATTATATTCCAGGTTTTGAAAGTCTGCACCAATGTCCTTGACAAGAATGTTGATTTAATCATATATCCATTTTTTGGAAAGGAGATTCTATATAGCATCTTCATCAAGGCAACATGCACTTAGGTTTATATAAAGGGAATATGTGTATCTGTATATCTGTATAACTGGGATTTTAGCAGATATGAAGTGGCTTTTGTTTTCTGTCTCAGTAGCACTTGAATTCAAGAAGTACTTAAGAAAAAGAGAGGAGGAAAAGAAGGATGGAGAGGAAAAAAGAATGGGAGTTTAAACCTGAAATTCACCTGATATTTCTCTGTAATGCAAATTCAATGCCAGTTTAAGTGCATATAAGCTTCTAAGTGCATATAGGCTTTGTTCCCTACCTGGATGGCAAAATCTGGTATATAAATTCTAAGGGCTCTGACTTGCTGTTTGGCTACAGTTGTTGCTTCAGAGCCACTTCAAGCTTCTAGTGAAGATTCACCTTACACTTCAGAGTTGGTTTGCCTCTATGGTCTCATCTCTGCAGAATTTTTGTACTGGTAGGCTGGTAGGTGGTTTTAGTATCGAAAGTTCACGTTTTTACTGTAAATATTCCACAGCAGCAGCTACTTTTGTGTGGTGTTCATGTCAATCAATAGGATTAAAATTATGGTAACAAAACTTGAAAACAGATAAAAGGGAGACATTTTTGTATTATTTAGTGGTTTTATTCAAATCATGGAAAGTTAGTAGACATTTTAAAGGTGCCTGCAGGTAAATTTGAACTTGGCATCCAGGGTCTCAGTTTTCAAGCTGAAACTTGGAAGGGAGCCTGTACTAGTGGATTCTGGTCCTGTTGTGAACTGTGGTTCATCACAAGGAATTTGTGAAGATTCATCCATTAGCAGCTTCAAAGCAGGATGCAATTCTCAAATAGAAGATCATTGTATTGCTTTGTTAAAATGTATGTGCATCTAAATGGTTGGACTGCCTAAAGTATAGGTATCATGTAGAAACAGGTTGTGTTGGCTAGTACTGTTTGCTTTCCCAGAATTGTGATGCATTGACCACAAAATGCTAAATAGATAGTAACATTATCCATTCTTCCATTTGTTCACCTAAATCACCAATACGTTTCACCCCCAGTTTCCTTCTGATATAATACATACCCTGTAGCTATAGATTGGAGAGGTGTGCAGTAATTGCCTGAAGGAGTGGTTATCATATCTTTTCCATATAATTAAGATCAAAGTTTAAATTTCAGTTGCTTGATTTTCTCATTATGGTTCACCTTACTCATTAAAAAAGTTGGAAGATACACTCCTTGGTAACACACAGGAAATGATTAAGTAAAGACTCTGGCATTTACTCTGGTAATAAAATGAGAGACGATAATCATTCTTTATTTTTCTTGAACATAATTAACCTCATTCCTTCAAAATCTGTAGATAATGTATGTTAAATGCCAGCATTTATTATTTAACACAATTTAAAATTGTCCAAAATTTAAGTGGATATTGTAAAGCTGAATCAGTGGAGAGTGTTCTGATCTGCGAGGACTAGGAAAAATACCCAATGGGTAGACTCCAAAGTAACAGGGAGTATCTCCAAGAGGTTTCTGTTTCTTTGTTTGCTTGTTTTCTTATATTTTGGTAATAATCAGGAATGACTTCACCTGTTAGTGATGTGGTGAAAGTCTTAGGCCTGGCACAGGCAATCGAATCTGTTTATGCCTCCAGTTAATACACTCTTCGGACTGATAGCAAGATAAAACTGTAGGGTTAGAAGTGAAGATTATTTTTACAGCTTCAGGAGTAACAAAAAACTAGAAGACATGTAGAGGCATAATGGAAGCATTGGGAGATATTCAAGACCTGAGGCATGGTAACATTTTGCCTATTGATAGTTCTCATTTCTTGTAAAGGATGTTTCTTGTTTTAGCTGTCAGCTGGTGGATGTGAATACTTGGTTGTATAGTGAAGTGTAAAATTACGTGGTGGATTCCTCTGCTTCTCTTGCAACATGCTTGCAAGCAGGACAGGCCTTTTTTGTTTGGCCAGTTCTTCCTCTGTAAATCAGCTGCCAAGTTTACTGTTTGGAGATCCCTGCATGGTTTGAATGATTCACTAATTGCTTTGCAAGCCATCCATGTCATGCCTGTATTCAGTATGTCTCTGCAGTGTTACAGTATTTCACTGCTCTGTTGTGTTTCTGTTGTTTCACTTGCGTCAAAGTATTTTATTTTTAGGTTTTCTTCCTCATTCTTTGAACTTTGTACCATTTCTCAAAGTTTAGAGGGTGAATTAATTTAGCTAACACTAAAAGATAAAGACTTACTCCAGCTGTTTCATTTGCAGTAGTGGTCCCAGTGTGATGTGCAGTGGTGGATTTGCACATCATTGAGCCGAGATACATCTTCTTTCAGCCTCCATTACTCCTGTTTCCCCCACAGCTGTACCACAGTATGGTAGAGGTTGAAAGGGAACTCTGGAGATCATCTAGTCCAACCCTTTTGCCGGATCAGGTTCTCCTAGAGTAGAACATGCAGGAATATGTCCAGGCAGGTTTTGAGAGTCCATAACCTCTCTAGGCAGCCTATTCCAAGTGCTTTGGGGGCAGCTGCTTCAAGGGGGCAGAGTTTCTTCTTATGTTTAGGTGGAACCTCTGTTGAATCTCTTGTATATCTATGTAAATAAAATGCTCATATTCAAACCCACACTATTTTATAATTCTGTGACTTAATCTTCCATAGAAAAGGACAAAAGGAGATTCAAAACTTCACGTTTTCTTACGATGCAGGACAGCATTACATGTCTTGTTCTCAGAAATTAATTTTGAGTCTTCAGCTTCAAGAATGTCAGAAAGATACTTTAAGAACAATCTCTATTTTTTTTTTACTGTGCTGTCTACTTCACATGATCCAGCCGTAGTAATGGAATAATTCCTCCTCATGTGTCTTGGTTCCTTGGCCATATCTGCAGGGACAAGTTGTGAACTATCTGGTTCTAGTAACAGTCTGCTGTATCTAACCAGAGTATATATGAACGGGGAGAAAAAAAATGGGATTTTTTTGTCCTCAATTTTTGAAGCTATTCGTATTCTTTCATTTTTTACCAGTAATGATGGATGTCTTTGACAGTTCATGCTTGTGAAAGAGATGCTCATGAAATTTGAAAATAAAGTGGGGTTTTCTATTACATCAGTTTAGCAAAATATTCTATCTTCCCTGCTCACCTTTGCCATAAGCAAATTATTACCTCTATCAGTGATATTTGTTTGCATAGATTTTGTATCTTGGTTGTAGTCTGCCTCACAATACTTGCTGTCGAGTTTTCTTTTCCATATGCTGCAACAACAGAAATAGGAGATGTACTGAAAGTGAAGCAGTGATGCTAGCGATTATTTCCTATGTATCTTTTAAAATTGTCTCTCCCCCTGCTTGGTCAGTCCTACCACTTCCCATAAATTCCATTTTAAAGTCTTGCAACTTAATTATTAAATGGTGCTAAACCTAGAACTAATTTTGCTGCAGTCATCATAGCAGTTGCAGAGGAATATTGCTCAGAGAGCAGCAACATCCTCTCTGGAAACTGAACGTTATTCCCTGTAGATAGTGACTTGAGTCACAAGCACAGACTTGAGTTTAAGCTTTTGATCACAGAATCTGAAAGAACAGTTCTTCTATTTTCAGTATTTTCAGCAATATATGAACTTAGGATAAGCTGCCCGTTTTCCAGAAAGTCTGAGATGTGTATGACTACCTTGCAAAAAGCAGACAGATTAACTGCTAAGGTCAATGATATTGGTGTAATATCAATGGCTGCTGTCTTTTGAAGTGGCATCTCAGTGATGAACTTCAGCAGCGTACTTGAGTCATCAGCACTTGCGCTGCTACAGTGGACTCATAGCTTGAGTGTAGTTGCTCTTGAAGACACACACTAGGCAGCTCTGAACCTTGAAAGTCAGGGACAAAATTAAAAAAAGGAAAGTACAACTGCTCTAACGTACATAGGTCAAAAAATTGAATCAGGCATAGTCTGCACGTGACTCATTCTGCTCTTGTTTGACTCTGGGGAGATGATGCTCATTAAGGAATCCTTGAGATATGTGGAAGAGTCTGTAGCTTTGCATAGCCCTTTCAGTGCTGGCTGTTGTGCTTGACTAGTCAGTGGTTCCCTTATGGCCATCCATGGTTGGGTGTGAAGAAGACCTCTGTGTATTACTCCCAAGCATAAATGGCATGGACCTTCTTCCACAGTAACTAATGAGGTCAAGAAATAATTCTGTGAAGAGAGTACCTCCGAACAGTATTAATTATAATTAGGCTTTAAGTGGTGATGAGGATAAAACAAAAGTTGACCTTTGAGATAGCTGTAATCCCAGGACAAACTTCACAAATCAGGCTGTGCATCTGTGATTGCACAGCTCACTACGTTAGAGCCCTCAGGGTGATGTTCAGACTTGCATAAAGAATTAATGCCTTGAAGAAGCCTCATTTAAAGGTTAAAAGCGGAGCCTAAATGGTGCACAGAATATAGGTTGTCTCTCTGTGGAGGACAGAAGCACACCTCAGATAATCAGTGTCATTTTATAGTAGCAGCTGAGGAGTAAAGACACCTTTGGATGGTAATGGGAATTTTGACATGTACCTCTATGGAAATGGCTTTAAGTGCCTGTCACAGTCTACTTTACCCAGGCATTCTTCATATAAATTAGCCACTGGAAAATTGCTTCCAAAAGCAATGTATCAAACAACCCATCCTGCAGGAGTGGAAGATGTACAGTTTTTATAGTCTGAGCCCAAATGTACCCCATCCATGCCCTCCAGAGAAGGAGGTTGGGAAAATACCACCGTCAGTTCTTGCCCACTGAGAATCTTGCTAAGTTTCTGCTTTCGTTATAGAAGAAATTATCTGAGGATATAATCTTTCATTTAAAATTCTTTCATTTTAAGCACTTACTGGTATAGAGAAAGTCTTACAAATATGATGGCTCTTCCCCTATTCCTAAGTTTCTAGATCCATAACATGTATATACATGCACAAAGAAATATAACCTAGATAAATGATGTATACAAACATGAACCTTGTATTTGCGTTGTTCTTATATCAGGTCAGAGAGAAACAGGCTAATTCATATGTTTTTACTTGTGTGAGGCACATTAAATTTTGGGAAAGACAATTCACCAAACAAGGACTTTTCTGACATATGATGTTGCTGTGTAAATGTAGAAGAACTTTTTTAAAAAGTTATTTTATGTAGTTTGAGGCTGCTACTCTTGCAAATAGTGTTAGGAGCTCTGTGGAAATGTCCATGTCAATAGAGTGTATCTGAAAAGCTTGTTCTGTACGATAAGCAGAAAGAATTGTGCTCCTGCTCTTAATAAGAATTATAACATATTTCTGAATAATTTTTTCTTGCATAACCCAACAGCAGAGTTTACATGACAATCAGTATTTCCAAATTTATTTCCCTGCCTATTCAGCTGAATTGGATAAACAAACAAAAACACCCAAGTAAAGCCAAGTATAAACTTTATGCACAAGACATTAGTGAATTGAGTATAAAAGGTTCTGACTGAGTCTTTAAGACAGTAATCCTGATTTCAGTGCATGATGTAGCAACTGCATAGATAGGTCCAACTGAATTTTAGAACATGTGTATTCATCATATGCTTGATAATCAAGAGAGTGATTGCCTTGAAGATAGGCTGTGTTAACCACAGCCAAAAGCAGACATTAAATCAGCACATTGTTGTACATGTAAGACAGCAGGTACATATTGTAGCAGATTTTTATCTCTCTTTCCTCCCCCCACGTTTATATAAGTCTCTTTGGCAAAATAAGAATTCTGTCTTCATCGTTCTTTCACCTTAGACAGGAGATTCCCACAGACACTGTCCAATCTAATTTCCATACAGCCAGCACAGGCACTTTTACGTTTTAATTTGCATTCAACTGGCAGATGCAACTGCATAGAAGTATTTTGCATTTTGTACAACTTCATGGTAGTCTGCTCTCTTATTCTCTGTTTATCTTGGGGGAAAAAAAATGACAAGCTACCCTTTTAGAGATGACATTTTATTTTCTGTGGAAGGAAAATAGTATATTTGGCTTCAATGGAAAATGTTTATTATTCCACCAGAAAATGCATTTCCCCATTCTATTCCACCTTTTCTGCTATAAACCACCTTTTTTTAAAGTCATAAAATAAACTTATCACTCCTGCCTGCATCCGTTTCTTGCTATGAATTTGGATGGAGAAAATATAATTTTCTCCAGTGTGTACTTTAGTCTTCAGTGTACCCTATTTCAAAAAATCTATTCAAGGGTACAGTAATGCAATTATTTTTGTTTTCTAAGATGCTATCCTTCTTAAGAGCATTATATGTCCTACCAAATCATAATTGGGGTGCTGAATGAATTTTGCTTTTTGTCAGTTTAGTGTGACTTAACAAATTCTACATGAGCCTTCTTGAAACTAAGCTAGCCTGTCATGATTAAGTCATTTTCTTTTTCACTTTAATAACCTATAAGCAGCGCTCCATGCCTTAGTTTCCTGTTTCTTTCTAGAAGGTGTATTTAGGTATCGCAACGCTGCAACACAGTGGTTATAAAGAAATTATTTGTCTTACTAGTACGATGGGGATACCAGCACTGGCTAAAGTGACGGTGTCGATGGAAGGGACAATAATTCAACAGAATTGTATAACCCGCCTGAACTCTGCCATCTAGGTTAAATTAAATATCAGAGAACGACAAAGTGCATCACATTGTCAATAGTCTTCGTTTGTGTCTGGTGTGTTGGTATTTGCAGCGATGAAGCTCCAGGCAGCCAGTTGGTTACAGATAAGTTTCACATTGACTGGGACTCAGTGCTTGTCAACTCTGATAATGTCATCGTAGCTCGATTTGATGGCAGAGGGAGTGGATTTCAAGGCCTTAAGATTCTACAGGAGGTCCACCGAAGCTTAGGATCAGTGGAAGTGAAGGACCAAATAGCAGCTGTAGAGTACGTATGTGCAAACTTTTCTTATCTTTACCCTTCTTCCACTTTGACAAATGAATGTCTTTAGCTGAAACTGCCCAGAAATGTTTTAATTTGCCAAGTGAATGCCATTAATATTTCCTTTTAATGCAGCTGCATTTTGAAACACTAACCAAGTAAAAGATATAAGATGTGCTTGCTTTTTGTGTTGGTGCTTCTCTTTGATAAAACTATTCTGTGTGCAACCTACATATGTCATCTGAGCTAGTTCATGTTTGTGTATGTTCCTTAGAAAAAATTTTTACAGTGTTTAACTGCATTTTTGTTATATTATTTTAGGTCTATACAATAGGATACTACTCTCATTTCCACCACTGAGTTCTGCAGTAATTGTACACAGTGCAAAGGAGAGCAAAATTTGGGCAAATGCCTGTTGTTTCTCATTTTTATTGTCATCCTTAGACTAAATGCACAGGTTGCAGAAAAGACTAATTTCCACCTGTGGAGTAACTGCACATGGCTTTGACAGTGCTCTGCTCAGAGTGCACATGTCAAGGTTTGATGGACTTTTCTAGGTATTCAAGGAACAACAGATTTTAAGCCTGACAGGCCTTTGGCTGTGCTGTGGGAACTGAGCTCTCTGCTCAAACACTGAGATGTTTTAGGCTAAATGACACCCAGCCTTTTCGAATGCACTGCATGAGTGAAAAGGAAGGTGTCCTTAGTTAAGAGAAGGTGCTGTGGCTGGTTTTGTCTCCCCAAAATCAGGTGGATTTTGCCCTAAAGTTATTTTGTCTTTTCTGCATACCATTTCCCATTACTGATAAACGACCTTGATAAGAGAATGAATTGTTTGGATAATTAACTACTTTCAAGCAGTGGCATTCCTCTTACCATCCTTTAACTGTTGAAAAACTAAGCACCTGTCAAACTTGGTCATTATATCTCTAGTTAGTGGAAAGTCCTGGCATTTCTGGAGAGAGATGAGATTCTCCCATTCTTCCAAGATGGATGGGAAAAAAACCACTGTTTGAGAGTGTCTCTCTTCACTCCTTTAACTGAAGAGCAGATGTACATGGGCAATTTAGACTAGATGCTCTAACTCAGACATCTGGAAAGTATTTCACATAATAGGGAAGGAATTAGCAACCAGATCATATTTTGCAGTAGAAAAACAATTTTATTGGTGTACTTTGTTCTTCTATCCTTCCTGCATGTATAACAATTCCTTACTGTACAAATAATTGTCTTTACAAAATAAATTCAACAGGTAAAATTCACCATTTTATTCTACCAAAACAAGTAAAAAGCCCTTTTTTAATTTCAGGTCATTATTGAAACAGCCCTTCATTGATCCTAAGAGACTGGGTATATTTGGAAAGGTAAGGTACAAAATAGCAGGATGTGTCGTCATGATTCTTGAAGGAAATACTGTCAGTTGATAAACAAATATGTGTATTTGTTTTTCGAAGACAACTTCAATGAGTAAAAAAGGGAGATAAAACCTTCCATAATTTATTGCCTGTTCTGTGTATGGATTTTTTCTCAGGGTGGTTATTTGAGATCAGTCAGATCAGTATTAGGATGGTGATTACTGACACTGTAATATTTGTGTTTCAGAATCTACAAGCAAAAGTATTTGTTAAATAAAAATCTACTTTCTCTAGAGATTTTTAGTATGGGATTAGGTTTGTGAAGGTTTGTTTCACGCATTTATGTTGGGCTACAGTTACACTAATGTCCTTCTAATACAACTTTTAAAACCAAGTGTTTTACTGGCCCTTGAAGTTAGCTGAGTAACAATCTTGTGGGACTGTCAACAAGTTGATTTTTTGATAAGAGTAACTGATTGTAGATTTATAAAATGTGTATATCAATACATGTTTTTACATAGAGTTTATTTATATCTGTAAATCCCATCTTTGCATTTCTGTCCACTGGCTTCACTGTGTGACCCGTTGTCCATAACATGGGACAGAACAAAGCAAAATCCTAGCCTTTAGTAGCTAACTGCCATTTTAATGATGCCTGTTAAAAAAAGCAGAATTAGAAACACTAACTAATTAATTGCTGCTTCATCTATGAACCAAATTGTGCAACTTTTAATTTTGTTAAAACTAGTTTCTTGAAGATGTTTTTGATCTCCGAACAACAGCAAACCACAAACAAGGACCTAGGCAAACTCTGCAATCATCCCCCATAAAAGCAGCAAGTATTTCATCCAAACTCTGCTACTGACTAGCTTCACAGCCTTGGACAAGTCATTTATTTAACCTGCCAGTCTCAGTCTGTCTGAATGCAGGATAAGCATATTGGCATTTACCTCCTGCATTAGTTAATGTTTGTAGCGACTAGTGTGTGACCTTGAATGGAGCTCCTACCATGCACTTGAACTAAAAGTACTCTCATTGCAAGAATTTCAGTAGCAGCAAAGCCAGTATTTGGTTTGCAGGGCAGCAGCCAGAGATTTTCCAGCTGAGCTTGTGTAAGCAGGGCTGATTCCATTCACCAGACCACTGTGGCACACGTTTTTGTTCAGGTTTTAGTGCCCGTTACCAATGTCTATTAAAGTATATCTTCATAGAAGCATCTACGTTTCTGCATATCTTCTTCCCACAAATGATTGAAAATACTATTTCTGAAATGAACTCACTGAGGACTGCAAATTGCTCACTTGTTTCTGACTTCAGAAATTAATTTCATTGCTACTTCCAAGTTTCCACTTGTTTTCTGTAGGATTTTCAACCCTATCATTTCCTAACAGCACTGTGATGAGACAGTAACCGCACAGCACACATGTAAACATGGCTTTACTTTCTGCCACAGGCTTGCCCCAACATTCTTTTTCCCCCCAAAAAAATATTAGTGATGATAGTGTTCATCTTCTGGAAGAAAGAAAGACTGGGGAAGGAAAAGTAGAAATGTGAGAAAGAAAACAGCAAAAACTGGGAAATCTGATAAGCTTCAGCTCTGCTTTGAACTTGGAGAATTTTACAGTTTCAAAGTTGAGCTCTCACAGTTGTTTTTTACTGTCAAACAAAAATTAATAAAATTTAAATGTTAGTTTTAGAATTAGGGAAAGAGAAATCTATTTAATAGCTTCCTAGGGTTAATTGCATTTTCCTCCACTCTGCTTATTTTAGAGTCAATTAAAAATCTTCTTTAAAACTCATTTACATTTTACTGTGTACAATGATGTGACAGGAATTATTTCTTTTCTTTCAGTGCGTTACATTTGGCTGGTGGAAAGTAGAACGTGTTCTTAGCTTGAAATTAAGATGACTTGTGAATTGCTTAGTGCTAAAAGTTGGACTCATGCACACTGTCAGGGAACTCTCTAAGAGGTTTCAGGACTACACAAAGATAAAATTCTTGTCTCAATCAGTAATGTGGACTAGGCATAAGAGTAGCAAGGCTGTCCAGAAGCGTACAGTATGGAAAATACCTACTTCTGATGCCCAAGACATCTGCCAGTGCCACCTTGCTTCACCCCTGTGAGAGGTATAAGCCCAAGTGACCACGGTCAGGGGCATTTCTGCACTATTAGACAGCACGCTGTGTTTCCATGTAGTTGTAATTTTTATGCATGGGAGTAGGAAGAGAGCTTGGAAATACATTGCTACTTCAGAGCCAACCAGGTTCATGAAAATATGTTGATTAGATTGTAACCACAGAAATCCAGCTGGTGAACAGGGCAGCCTATATCCTTGAGCAGGATGTATAAACTATTTTCTACATCCCTGAAATGCTTTGGAAATGCGATCTCACTGTTTAATGTTTTTACCCTGGAAAGCCTGGCTGGAAGCAAGTGCATAAGCACAACTGAAGGAAATTCCCAGGAGAATTAAACCAAGCTTTTAATGAATACATGGCATAAATAATAAATAACCTGACGATAGCTATCCTAGGATTAACATTGTACTGTGGAGCTATGGGGAAAGACACGAACAGAATATTAAACTGTAGAGAAATGTACAAATGTAGAGAACCCAGCGGCAGAGCTGCTCTTCTCTTAAACTCTCTGTATTACACAAGTTACTGTGTTCAATCAGAAGTTCTTTCTTAGGTGAAATCTGCTCTTGTGCATTGGTAGTTCTGGGTGGTTCTTGGCCTCATGGGCTGGAATTTCTGTGGTGAAGGGGTAACTCATCCTCTATTGAAATTCCAGCTCTTATTCTGTATTTCTTTTAGCATGTTCACATTTGCTATAGGTTGATTCAAAAAAACTTTCCTCTTTGTTTTTCTTATCTAAGGTTAAAGGGTTTTCAAATAGTCACCTTTTCCCACAGAGATAACCTATTCATTAAATAGTTAGATGTGAAAAACAGGAGCAGGCAGGATTCAAAAAAGTCCATGAGAAAATTCTGTGAGCATTTAATGCACAATGCTCTTTTCTTGGGTTGGCTGATGTTTTGCAGTTCTCCCTATCATGTTATAATTTCTTGTTCCTGAAGTGTGTTGTGACACACAACAATAAAAAAAAAAAGCGCCTGCAAAAGTCAATTTTCCAGCACTGATGAAGTGAGGAAAAAAAAAAAAAGGCTAATAGATAAATTTGAAAACCCTATAATGTATTAATAATATGAGAAAATCGGTGATCCCAGGCTCCACAATACAGAATTCCAATTTCTCTGGGTCTAGAATGATTATAGGTGTACAGATATGGATTGCCAGTGTCATGCCAAGAAGATCTGTGGTCTCAAGTGAAAGCTGTAATGTTTTCATGCAAACCAAAGCTCTTTCATGACTCTTATTTGTGTCACAACTCTTCCAGGAAGGGTGCATTACAGACCTTGCACATTAGTAAGCTTATACTACCAGACTAACAGAATGCTCTTTAATGCTATTGTTGCCAAAAAGAAACACATAAACAAAAATGTCTGTATCGCTTCCATTGTTAGGGATACGGTGGCTACATTGCATCAATGATCCTGAAATCCAGTGAACGACTCTTCAAATGTGGAGCTGTGGTGGCACCTATAACAGATATGAAGTTGTATGGTGAGTATTCACCGCCCTTCATCTGTGCGTTTGTCTACTCAAAATATTTGTTATTCATGGCACTACTCTTCATTTTAGCTAAACACAGACAGTGTAACAACATTAACTAGGTTTCACCTCACTGTCTCGTTCTCCTTTGCAAATGAAAGGGCAGCTAACAGTGAGACAGTTTACCAAAGCTCATGGCAGATACAGTGTTAACACCCCTTTGCAGAGTAGATGGGTACCCCATGTCCTAAGAGTCCTTTAGGTACTTCAGAGTGATTCTAACTTACATTAGGAATGAATCTTTTAAGGTTAATGGTGAATTCCCCACAACATCAACCATGTCATCTGTCCATCACAGGGTATCTGGTTCTGTAGAGGAGTCTGGGCACAGGCTATGCACTGTGGACTCTTGACACACAGAAAATCTGCTCACTTTACTTTAATGGACTGATAGTTTTTAATTTGAGTTTTGTTTTGGTTTGGGATTTGGAGGGGGTTTCTTTGGATTTGTTGTTTGTGGTTTTTTTAACTGTTTCAAAATGTTTTTAAGTGCTACATTCACATTATATGTTCTGGTATTAAATTAACATCTCTTTGTTGACGTCATGGCTTAAATGGCTTCTCCTGAGTCTAGGTAAGAACTGATTAGTTTTAAAATAGGAGTAATTTTTTGGTGAATTCATGAGCTTGTTTTCACTTTTACAGCATCAGCTTTTTCAGAAAGGTACCTTGGTGTTCCCTCAAGAGAGGAAAACGCCTATCAGGTAAGCCAGTAGATGCAAATAACTAAAAATGACCATTTTACTCTTTAAATGCAATTCAGTTACACCTTTGTGTGCATTTGTTTACTAGGCATCCAGTGTATTACACAATCTCCATGGTCTAAAAGAAGCAAATTTGCTAATAGTTCACGGGACAGCTGATGGTAAGTATTTACAGGTACAGTTATGTTTGGAACCATATGTTCTGTCTCATAGGCAGGCATTCAAAGTCTGATTGAGCACACACCTAGCAAGTACATTTTCAGTTTCATTATCTCTCCAATAGGATATTTTTATTGTATCTTGATTGTAATTTCTAACTCTAATCTGGTTAAGCATTTCTTTGCTGAGTATGTGTACTTGTTGTATCTTCTAATGTGTTTAAATCTGGTGGACCATGGTTGTACTACTGTAAGGTGTAACATGAATTATTAATTACATTCAACATGTATTTTTAATGGTATTTTAAATTTATGGAATGTCTGCAGCTGAAGGAAGAATTATCAGTACGGTTGGTGTACAGCACCGGGTGGGGAGTTAAAATTTTCAGCCAATTAATTACAAGGTAGTGCGAAAGCATGTGAAGCTGAAGGTGTGGGGAACTTTTTAGTACCCACCAATACGTTTAGCAGCACTTTAAGGCAGAGAATGAGTAAAACAGTAAGTAAGGTACTTCGAAAGGATTAATGAGCTGCATCAATCAAGACAGAATTGTAATTACAGATTTAAATTAAATAGAAGTTTTGTTTTCTGAACTGTCTTAACTGAGGTAGGTTTGTAAAGAGCACACAAACAAATTGCAGTGGTGCAACAAGCTGCTCGGTACAAATTCACATTCATATTTCTTTCCCTCACATTTTTCTGGTGAATGTTTGATAATACAAATTTTCTTAGTCCTCACTCGTAAGCAGTGACAAGGGCTGAGGTGAGACTATCCACATGCAGCTGGCACAGAGAGAGTGGCACCTGCCAGCCTGTCACACCAGCATTACCCTCAGACCCATGTTATGGATCCCACATGCAATCAGGGGGTGCAAACACTGTGTGGTGTTTCTTCCCAGAGCTGGGGAGGAGAGGGACAGAGAAGATACGCTGGGTGACTGAGCAAGCTCGAGGGTCTCAGACTTTGCTGATTTTAAAAGGCAACAGCAATTCTACTCCTGTAAACTCAGCGCTGGAGGGAATTGAAACTGTGATAGATGTCTGAGCAATGCAGTGTGTTCAAGCCTAGGACTCTGATTGCTTGCTGCCTTTGCTTAATATCACACCTAGTGACACCACCCAGCCCACTTTCAGCTTGTACTCTGCAGGGTTAAGACATGGTGATAAAGTTTGTACCACACAGAGATTAAGTTGCTGATATGTTGCAGAAAATCCATTACCTAAAGAAGTGTGGTCTGTAATAACCCCGTGCAAGTAGTAGAAAGTCCAGTATTCTTTCCTTAAAGAAATTATAAACTGTCACGATGTTCAAACGGAGTGGTTTTGCAGACCTGTAAATGATCATGGTGTATGTAAATCAGGGCTAGAGTGGAGTCCTCGTGGAATGCCTGGAAAGCATGGCTTCCCTTGGGGCTTCCAGCTCCTTCTCCAGAGCCTCTGCTACTGCACCCTCCATCACGGATACTGGTGGCTCTGTGCACTTCTGGCCAGGACAGTCACCTTTACAGCCAGTGATTACAGAGGCTGGAAATGTTTGCGGTCAAAGCTGTTTAACAGGTAACTGTTTCAGATTAGCGTCGCTTTCGATGGCACCCAGTAGTAGGACAAGGAATAGTGGGTATAAGCTAGAACATAAGAAGCTTCACCTCAACATGGGGAGAAATTTCTTTACTGTGAGGATGATGGAGCACTGGAACAGGCTGCCCAGAGAGGCTGTGGAGTCTTCTTCTCTGGAGACTTTTAAAACCTGCCTGGGTGCAGTCCTGTGTGGCCTGTCCTAGGTGATCCTGCTTTGGCATTGGGGTCAGACTAGATGATCTCTAGAGGTCCCTTTCAACTCCTAACATTGTAAGATTCTATGATTTTTCTCATAATACCCAAATGGTTTTGTATTGCAGCTAAAGTCCACTTCCAGCATTCAGCAGAACTAATTAAACATCTAATAAAAGCTGGAGTTAATTACACTATGCAGGTATGTGCAGTTGTGACATTTCCTATAAACCGATTGGTTCCTATAGGCATAGTTCAACATCTAACTTCATATTGCTATTTCTTGCCTGAGAAGGACCCTCCTCACCACAATACCATGCTATTACCTTCATTTGCAGTGAGAACTCTGTTTAATCCCATTTTCTTTACTGTTAATACAAGCCTCTAGAGCTGTATGTTCTTGTATTCTTCTGGGCTTTTTCCATTTTCTCATGTTTCTTTTCATGGTCCTTTAGAGTCCATATGCACTTTTTAATATGGAGATATCAGTACTTTAGTCCATTCTTAGCTAATTCATTTCCCCTTATTTTTGACACCTAAATTTATTAGGAGATAACTGCAGGCCAGAGCACCGTTCTCTCGCTCTCCATAGCTGTATGGAAGATGTGGGCAGGCTGGGGAGAGGAGGACAGGACGTGGTGCTGACGTATTGACTTATGTGGGACCCACCACAGAGTACAAGATTGCTGCTGGCCAAGGGTTCCAGTTGCATGAAATCTTAGACTATGTGTTTTGGGGTCACACCTTCAAAAATCTCTGACCTTACACATCGTGAGCGTCAAACTTAACTGAACTTGGGTGAACCTATAGTTTCCCTGAAATCATGTGAGCTAGCATGTGAGGGGTAGGATCTGTTCCAGTTTCTCTGTGATTTCAGCTGAGGTGGTGTGGAGAGAGGAAGAAGCAGGAATAACAGAGATCTCTCAGAGCAAGCCCCATTGAACCATTCTCATGCAACCTTGTGGAAATCTGAATTTGAGGAAGCAGCTGAAGGTTTTCCCTCAGGCCACCGCAAGTCTCTTATCCTATACCTTATATGGCCCAGATGTCATCACTCAGCTTCTGCAAATTTTTGTTCAAGCTTGCACAGGAGAAATTTCTAGTGAAATTTGAATTAAGATATAAAAATGCACACTTCCACCTCAGAAGAGAGAGATGATAGCCTTTAGCTAAGATAAAAGGGTAGTTAAAAATATGAATAAAAAGGGGTTTTGCTGAACACTGAGATACTGAGAGGTCCCTAAAAGCATGAGGCAATTAATTGTCACTGACGGTAATGGAAGTTGGATGCCCAGGCACTGTAGAAAATGCCAGCTAAGTAAACTGTTGTAAGCACAATGAATGAGAATATAAATTTCTTCATTTCTGCAGAATCCACTGCAGTGGTGGTTTTATGTAGGTTCAAATTCCAAGAAATGAGTTTTACTTTGAGTTTTATTAGCTTGCCTTGATGCCGTAAAACTAATGTTATCATCCTGTTGTCATCTAAAACATTTTGAAGATCAGAGAAAGAAAATTAGAGCCCTAAATATTTGAAAAGCCTTTTAAAAAGTCTATTTACTTTTTTCCTTTCTCCTCTGCTAGATCTACCCGGATGAAGGTCATAACATTGCTTCTGAGAAAAGCAAATATCACCTTTACAGCACAATCCTTGGGTTTTTTAGTGCTTGTTTAAAGGAGGAGACACCAATTTTACCACAGGAACCTGAAGAGGATGAATAAGGAAGCCTATTTGTGTAGTACTGAAGGAGACTTACTTTGCGGCTCAATAAAACCTTAAATAAAAGTGACTGTGAGATTGCAGATTCTGCAGAAGCTCAAGGGCAGCTAAAGGATATCACAGTGGAACAGCACATTTACAGACAATGAGCTAATAAACTGGAATTAGACTACAAAGTCCAAACATATTACCGAGGGACAAAACCTTTACCTTTGTGGAAGGTCAACAGTTGGTTACAGTTTCCTGGAAGAACTTAGTTTTGCATAAGTGTAGGGTTAGTGCATGTTTGTTATGTTAAACCTCACTGTTGGTTCTGTAAGTGGTTGCTCGTTTTTTAATTTAAATGCACATCTTTATTCATCTTTGCATAATGCACAACCTATCCTAAGTATTATGGCCACTAATATTTCAAAAGGTGAGCTGCAATCTAACACCTTACTATAATGTTAAAATAAGTGCAATTCTTTTGCTGTCTATTACACGTGAGAAACCACAGAGATAATAAAGGGCACGGTATTTTCTCTAGTTTCTGCTCAAAGGGGATATATTGTCTAGTGCATCATATAACATTGAGATTGAAAATGAATTTTTTTTCCCAATTTCAGCTCTCACTATTATTACTGTACCTAAAGTAACCAATAAGGGACTTTTTGGTAGTGTACTCTTGGTCTTTATGTATATACCCAGCACTCCCTAAGCAGAAAATCTTTCTGAGCTTGAAGAATTTTATTCAAGACATAATTAACAGCTGTATTTAAAACAATAGCTGCAATTGAAATCTTTCTCCAGTCCAAAATGTATTTATTCTTTCCTTAAAATATGTTTGAGTTGTGTTTTGGTATTGTTTATGGTAGTTAATCGTTTTTCTGGTTACATTATAGTTTTAGACGACACTACTTTGTCACATGTAAATTAGATACACAAATATTAAATTATAGTTTCAGATAAAGAAAATTTATTAACAACGTGTAATTCCACTGAGTAATACTTTACTCCTCAAATGAAGACATGTTTTGTATGGTGCATCTTCCCTTTCTTCCCTCTGGTCTTAGATGACATTCTGATGTTCATCAAGATGGCCACATAGCTGGAACGTGCCATTAGTTTCATTCCAGACCTGCTCACGGTAGGATTAACTTGAAGAGCATCACGAAGAAATGAAATTTTTTTCACCCAATACAAAGGAAGCTCCTGAAAAGTTGAATTTTATCTTTTATTCAGAAGGCAATTCCCTCACACATCCATTAAATTAAACAAGGTGAATTACAGCAATAGAAATGGAAACTATGAGAGATACAAGGCAGCCAGTTTGGATTTGCAGAATATTAATTCTGATCACTGAATCAATTTCAGGTATCTTCCTGAAGGTATGTGAGAACACTAGACAGATGCTGTGCCACTTACATGACAATAGCTGCAGGTTTTTTGTTTCCGGATATATTCCAAATACATTCCTGCCTAATTAAGGTTTCATTTCTTGTAAGATTAAAAAGAAAGTAATTTTTTGAAGGTAGCTATACTATTTAAGATGCAAAGTTGGACATATTTTATGAAGAATGAGATTTGGTTTTAATTTAATCAAAAGTCACCTGAAGCTTTTTGCTCATTACTTTCTTCTGGAGTATTTTCTTTCACAGTTAGCGTTGGTTTATGATGCAAATGATTAATTTCTCTGAAAGGCGTGGGTTTATGGAACACTGGAAAGTCTCTGTCTTTTAATGTTTAATATTTATCTTGTTTTACTAGAAATGTTTAACTATTTTTCAATTAGTTTAATACAGTTTTAATGTGCAATGATATCTTGTTTGGGTCCCACTGTCACCGCAAAGTAGAGCATTGCTTTGTGGTGTTTGTAGTACATAAGGAGTACAGATGTATAGTACGAGTATGGTATGTGTGTGTGGGGGCTACTGCGTGCACTACAGTAAGGCTATGAAAAACAACAAAGAAGTAAGAGAGGAATTCAAACAAGGTACACAAATCCAGGGTTTTTTTTTTTTATAAAGGAGCAACATTTTAAAGTCTTCTATTGGCTGAGACTTCTAGATTGTGATTTTATAAATTACACCCATTACTTAATAAAAGCTCACCTGCCACTACTGATGCTTTTCCTAACCAATCACTGTACATGAGGTCCTAATCCAGTTGAATTCAATTACACTTTGTCTCAGTTTGAGACAAATGCAGATGAAGAGCCTGCAAGTCGTGTGCACGTGTTGATGGTACCGCATGGACCCAGTGAGTAGAGGCTGCGTGAAAAGGCTTATTCTTGTCAAAATGTGCTGTGCTGGCTGTTTCTCTGCGAACCGGGCACTGTGCACTCTCTTTTGCTGCATTTCTCATATATATATATATATATATAGCCTTTAGGTACCTGCCAAAGAACACTTACAAGTCTTGTGTCTCTGCAATAGGGTTTTTGCCTGTACTCAAAACATGTTATCCTGGATCTGTGGATCCCACTCTATGCCTGCTCCTTTCCTCTAAGCTCTGTGTTTCAGGGCCTCATTCCCTCCTATTTCTACCCCAGCACCTCATCTTCAATTTTGATCAATGTAGCTGAGTATGAAGGTGGCACGAGGACACGGCCTCTGTAAGAGTGCTTTGCCTGGCCCCAACCGTGTGCTGTCTGAAATGTGTTTGTCTGTGTGGAAATGTGATGGGCTTTAAATGGTCTTGATGTGTCTCACACTGTCCTACAAACACACGTGGGTTTATGTAGCTGTGTGTAGGAGGGTGTGCATCAGGCCCAGAGTAAACTGGTTTTACAAGAATTTTTATGTATGAGTTAGATTCAGAAGGACAGACCTGGCCTCTCACTCTAGCTGGACTAAAGGATTTGGTGCAAGAAGTGTCTCTACTCTTGCTAACCTGTTCAAGTATTTCTTCCAATTCTGGCAAAACTGAACAGCCTGCTCTGTCAGATTCTATGTACAAAACCAGATCATTTAGACCAATCACTCATTAATTAGTCTACGTGGTCTCGAGTGTTGGTCAAGAATCAGAACACATTGCACAGAAATGACATGAAAAGCTTAGACCTTTTTTTTTGTAGTTTATCCACTGCCAAGCAACTGTGGTTACATTTTAGCTCTAAAACATTACCGTTTGATTCAGCTGTCCTTAAAGTATGGCACTTACTAGGCTAGACCTATTAGTTTATGAAAAGCTAGGGAGTCAGCGTACCCATTTACTGCTTGCCAGAGCTTATCTGTACCTTCTTGAGATGCTCTCTCCTTTTTGTGCTATTGGGACTTGCAAAACCTATGAAACCTGTAGGTCATGCTGAAATTTCAACTTTATTACAGAATTGGGATGTCAATTGGAATATTTCTTTCCCAGATTGCTGAGTACAAAGAAAGGTTGATTATTTTAAAAACCATTTTTTTAATCGTTTTGCAGTGAGGACAGAATTATTTATTACTGGGCTGATCAACGTCTGCTGTGATTTGCTGTAACCGACTGCTCGTCGTTCCTATGTTTTTGGCATATGTACCCATGTCTGAAAATGAAGGTGATTACCTCTGTTTGCTCAGCTCTGGCACTTATTTTGACATGGAGTCAGTTAGGTTCACTTAGTTGAGAAATTGTGCCTTTAAAGACAGAAGAGCTTGTATTTGATCCGAAGCCAGAGATTCTCCATGGAAACTTGGAGCTTTGGCTGCTTTAATAAAACGCAGAGGATACAAGGTTTAACCTGGTATCCCTCCTTGCAGGTTTGTTAGATGTTGCTGGAGAAGCAGAAGTGAGAAGACGACTGACCCAAAGAGACTGAATTCGAGTTTCTTTTGCATGCCCTAAAAACACACGGGCAAGGTGCAGTGGTCCCAGCATTTTATATTTGCTTCCAGTTACTCCTGCTGTCATGTCAGCTGCCTCTGGGGAAGGAAAAACCTCACCAGTATTGATTACTGGTGCATCTTCTGCAAAACCTCTGTCAGTATGATTGCAATGCTTTCTCTTTTCTCTTTGAACAACTTCAAGAGTGCTTCAGAGAATGGGGAGCTCATGGGATGTGGCTAAGGAGAGTCACAGCTTCCAAGGTGCCTGGAGCTTTGAAAAAAAAAAAAAGTTTAACTAAATTCCTTCTTATCTTTTGCATTTTACACGTGAAAGTTGAGAAGGAGCCTTGCTTCAAGGAGGTAGGTGGATGATGTGTAGAGGTGATTCACTCACCAGGGAAGCAACGTAACATCCTTCCTACAAATCTAGCACCGAAATTTGCAGCGGTGAGTAAAATAAATTTCAGTGCCTGGAAATGACAGTGCTGTTAGATTAAGTTGATTGGGTGTTTGTGTAGAGTTAAGGAAATTAAATCACCTGGGTGTATGCAGTCCAAAATTTCCATTCAACCTAAGACTAGACTTCTTGCCTGTATAATTAGTTTAGAAATCCAACATCCTACCTTTACATAAGTCTAACTCAACAACAACAAAATTGATTTAATCTTAGCTAGGCTCTGTGAGGACACAAATGCTATGTACAATTCTTTTTCATTAAAATAGCCCACAAAGTGCTAACAGCCCATTTTTAGATTTCATGACTGAAGAAAAAAGAAAAAAAGCAGAAGTGAAACTTGTGATTTCTAAAACTATCAGAGAGAATATAATTGGTAGGAAGATACTCAGGAAATATTTCCCCAAGGAAAGTGATTAGAAAAATGTTTTCTGCTAAACTGTGTTTTGTGCTTGGATTACAGCCACCAGTGATGACTCTAAGAGAATTTAGGTGAAGTTCAGTGGATGTCTGGAGGGCTCGGAGAGGGAGCCAAATACCTGTACAGGCAGGTCTTGTCCTCCACCCAGTCCAGAGCCTTCACAGCTCTCTCTGGCTGAGGGTTATGTTATGTGAGTTCAGTCTGCCAAACTCCCTTCTGGATCCAGCAGGGATGCAGAACACTGGAACAGGGACACAGCTGATGGGTGGAGATATTAAATTTTTACATCAGGAATAAGAAAAATATTTTTTTAAATGACTAAGCAGAGTCTTGCTGTTCTCCAGTTTATCAAAGATTAGTGGGGGAGCTTGGGCAGGGCACTTGGTGACCGATTCAAACACGTTCCATCTGTCACAGCAGCTGGCAGAAGTTACAGCTCCAGCAGTGTCCATAACTGCTGTAACAACACTGGGAACTAAAAAGAAAGGGAAGATGTCTCTGTTAGTATTGTGGAGGAGCGGCATCACTGAAATGGGCAGATCCTTCCAAAAGTAACACACAGGTTTGTTGCAGCAGCAGCACCTGCCAGCCATTGCCCAATGTATACGTTTGACAAGATAACATGTAGGATCTGTTCTTGAGGAGGTTTTCAGCACCATTAAGAGAGAAGAAAGTGTTGTGAGAAGAGAAGCAAAGAGTCTTTTTGTTCCAGTACAAAATCCAGTAGCACTGGAGACAAATTTAGCCAACGCTCCATCCAATAAACGTTAAACTTTCAATGTGCTACAAGAGAGCCGAAACATCCGGTTATTTTCACAAAGGAATGATGAATTATGTGGTTTCTTGCACAATTTTAGTCTTGTGTTTAATTTGTATCCCACGTTTCACGTACTCACTCTGAGATAGGAACCATTTAAATGTAATTCCACTCTTGAAATAAGCAGTTTATAGTGACATGTTCTGTTCTGCAAAGCAGTGCGATTTGTTATATTTAAAGCTATAAACATTGTGAAGTGAACTGTTCCTTTTGCATTCTACTAGACATATTCGTTGAGCTATAATGGGTTGACTTTTTTTTAGTCCAAATGGAAATGGTACTGAACTTGTGCAGAGGGGCTTCTCTGTTTTTACAAGAGTTTCTCGTGGAAATACAATGAATCTGACTGCCAGTGAAAGATTTGAGGAAGGTTTTATAGAACACATGAAAAATATAAATCTCCCTAGGAGGATGAGGACCACAGATGAAGGACAAAGTACTGTCATGTGTCACTGTAATTGGAATTAAGGAGGATAAAAGAAAAGGCACTGTGGAGAATTTCAGAATGAAAAGGAGCCCTGTGAGACTCTCTCAAATTTTGTAGTTTTGCTTCTACTTGCATTTTTGGGTTAAAGAGCTTGTTTCTGAGACAGGGCTAGAAGCAAGGTTGTGGTCAGATCTTCTCCAACAAGTATCTGAGTGACAATTAGGACATAATTTTTCTAAAATAAAGACAGACAGGCAAGAGTGCAAATTAAGACCTTATCAGTAACAAATTGGCAGAGCAGGAGATCGAGCTAATTGCAGAGAGGGTCACAGTGCTTCATGACGTGTCCTCACCACAGGGGGAAATAGTGCAAGGTGCTATTTACACTGAGTGAAGAAATGGACATGTGGTTTATGAACAGCATTAGGACAAGACTGTTCTGTATCTTAACATGATGTGATGAGAGGGTTTGATACATTTGTAATGCTAATGAGGACTCATTAATTATAGTAGAGACCAAACTTGTGAGGCTGAGCGCCGAACACGTTTGGTGCTTTGTAGATGCACAACACCACATCTGGTAAGAGAACCACGCCAGAGTTTTCTCTTAATGGTTAACTTCCTTTCCCATGCAACTGGAGAAAAAAAAGAGTTAACAGTACCCCTGGGAGATGGAACAGCAGCCCAAAGGCCCCCTTGGGAAAGTGGTGAGAGAAAGGGAGCTGAATGTTTGAGTAGAAAACCTCTGCATTCCTTGAGGAACAAGGACTTTTTCAAGGGAAGGGTTTAGAGTCATATTTGAGGTTGGAGGAAGCTGGTTCTTAAATCACTTGTGCACTTACAGGCTGTCCTGGATGGAGTTGTTGATGTAGTCCTGTTCTTCAAGGGAATTAAGAAGAGATTGGAATTTTCTGAAGTGGGTCTAGGGATATGCTAAGCATCCTGAAGTGTTTGGGAAGTTGATGGTGGTGCTTGATTGTGTGAGAGGACAATCCTTCCAGTTCTTCACCCACAGTGTACTCAGCTGGGAAACAAACCTTGATAGAAATGACACAGGACCAGCACTTCTCTGCCCTGTGTTGTGGATCTGCTGGAAGCAGAGCACAGTGAGGGAGCTACTGCTTGTAGAAGAGCAGGATATCTGCCACCCAGTAGAGGAACAAATGAGGTTGATTGGAAGGAAGAGGCTTAGAAATTTCCGGTAAAGAGAATTTTGAATCTTTCTTTTATTCCAGATTAAGAAAAACTGAAGTAGGGAATAAATCGACACAAGAAATCTTCAAGTCTGATTTAAACAAGACTTTAAGTACAAAAAAAATTGAGTTAAAATGAAAATGTTCCTAAAAAGAGGCAGGGGAGATAATGAGTTACAGATTGTCTCTGAAAACTCCAACACTTGTTTTAGAATAGGAGACCAGCAGTCTGCTGCCAAGCTGGCATGGGACAAATTCAGCTGGCAATTAATCAAATAAGTGCTTTGATGACGTCAGGACCAGAGCCTATAGATGAAAGCTGATGTGATGGGCTATGCAATACTGAATTCACAGTAAGGGACCTTCATGTGGAACATCTGAAAAGTTCCAAACCTCAAAAGCCTTACATGGAGGGTGGTGAAAGAGATCTACAGCTGAACCAAGCTGTCCCTGAACAGAAGTCTCCTCCTCGCATCTGAAAATAAAACAAAGCTTTGATTTGAGGTAGTTGACAACTAAATGTCTGCTCAAACATAAGAACTTAAATTATGAGTCTGGATTGTTTACAGAGGGTATTTCCAGGTTCTTACTGTTCTTCAGTTAATTGTTAATATTATTGTGCCAACCAGAATTGGATAATGGGCAAATAATTTTGGCTCTTACTGCCATACAGGGACACACTGCAGTGTTGAGTCTTCTGTTGAGGTGAGCAGATCACTTAAATGCTGGCTGAAGCCCTTCCTTTTTCTTCTAGAAGAGCTACTGCCAGGCTCACAAGGATGTGCTGCAATAGGCAGTTCGATAATTTGTGTGAGAAGTTTCTGAAATATGATGATGGCAAGGCAGAGCAACGTGTGGTACATCTTTTACACGTGGTGCTGAAGACAGCAGAGCTGTCTGAGCTGAATGTGTGTTTTGGAAAAACAGCGTCCGTGGCACACAATGCTGTAGATAATCCCATAAATACAATGTATTTTAGAAGCGTTTCGAGTTTACAAATTACTGCTTTCCTTATAAGAATTGGTTTCCTACTGTATTCAAACTCTGTGTACATACTGTTGTGCTGAGACTTTTCATCTTCTCAAAGAAACCCCACTGCTGCTGTGCTCAAAATTATGTGTGAGAAAGAAATACCTCAATTACAAAGACAAGAACTTCCTGTCAGTGTGCCAGTACACCCCCTTCCTCCAGATCACAACGCTCACTAAGTGTTTAGGACTCTGGCGTCCCTGCCTGGGCACAGCCAGAGGTAGAGCAAGTCTTGCCTACAGGGAACAACGTCCAGGGGAACTAAAGGATGTGACTTTGATGGGGAGACTGGGACTGGTTTAACGGAGCTGCCAGGAGCAGAAAGCGGACGGTAATTCAATTTATGATTACAGTTTTGATGAACAAATAATACAGTTATCCTTAGCATTTTAAAAGTTAATTTAGTGGTATTTATCTACTTTGGGGCAAAACAATGTATTTTCTAGTTTGCAGAGCTGACTTTGACTGCCAGTTAGCATTTTTCAGCTTTTTTGTCTTGATTCCCCTGTAACTGTCATGGTGTGGGTGTGGTACCCTGGGAAGGTAAGAGACCACATCTCAAAACGTATGCAAACAGCATTCTAAAGCATGGCTAGCAACCAATTTGAAAGTTTTAAGAGCATTTTTTTTTTAGTCTTAGCTGAAGCTTGTAATTTCTACAGGCAAATATTGATGTTGTTGCAGTAGGAGCCTTCAGTTCTTCATCAACTGTTTTGATTTTTGCTCTGTGGCAGACTTTGAGGTGGGAGGAAATATGTAAGTATACTAAGGAACGTGGTGTAAAACACATTTATGGTGTGTCGTGCTGTGGAGGGTTACCCCTCACGTACTGGCTCCAGGTTTGATTGCTGTAATATTATCTTGAACAAACTCTTCGAATCCAGGCAAGCTCTGTCATTAGCCTGCACTTCATCCAGCTACTGCAATGGGGGTCTGAATCTACAAACATTTTGCGTTGTAGGGAAAAACCCCCAACTTGATTCCTGCTGAGGTATCTTAGCATGTTTTCATACAAATGTATTAAAACATCTGGATACTAATTCAAGATATCTGCTTGTTCTGAATATTAGTTTGGGAGGAGATGCCTAGAAAGTGCAGAAACAGCTTTTCTATTCTTTTTCCATTCTATCACTGGTACTGGCTGCTGATTAAGGATGCTGAGCAGCTCTGGTGTTTTGTCCCAATTAATCTACCGCCGTCTCTAAATGAAACTCGTACAAATGTTGCCGTGCATGACCATCAAATGTCACTGCAGCTCAGCACGTGCAAGAGCAAGTTGGCTCTTTTATCCTTTCTTTACTATAGCCTTACATTGATAATTTATACATTGATTATTAGGGCAAGTTCGTCAATTGAAAGCTGTTCTAAACTTGTTATCGAGCGTAGTTTAAGACGTATCCAAGTATAAAAACGTATGCGTATGGCTGGACGTTTCTGAACTGCAGAATGTGAACCAGAGAGCAAAACTTGAAAGTAGTTATTTGTGACATGTAATGAACACATTACGATCCCTAATAGTAAATGACAAGGTAATTAGGTGGAAAAACTATCCCAGCAAAAGTGGTTTAAGCAATTACAATAATGTCATGACAGTAAAAGAACACATCCAACTCGGGGAAGGGGGATCTTGCATTGTCCAAGTAAATTGATTATTCAGATTATCAAGGTCTCATTTAAGTATCTCTTGCTGTATAATTTGATGTATGAGCTGGCACATATGACTAGTTTAAGTGATGCAGAGAATTGTAAAGTCCTCTGAGTGATGCAGAAATACACCAGCATGTGTTGCAGGCACCATGGACACAGAATAGATTAAAAGAAAATGAATTAGGCTTTATACAGGTGCCACTCTAGGAAATCTGTGCTGGGCCCAGATTACTGGAGAATCTAACCCCAAACCTAAGGTGTTTGTATACAAAGAGGAAGGTTATACTTGGTGTAATAGTATATGTGCAAAAACTATATAGTTTGAAGTTCTAAACGATGAACGTTCTTTTAGCAAAGTTGACTAATAAGAGGTCAGAGATGGAGTTCTGCTGATGTTGTGTGATGTCTTTAGGTCAAAGTATGGACAAGTTCCTAAGGCACAGTATTTGCTATATCTGCATGTGTCTTCTCTCTATGTTGATTTCCAGCTGATTCTGGGCATAATGTATCCTTGAGCTGCAGACGTACAGGATATAACATGCCCAGAGACCATAGTTGAGCTGCTAGAACAGAGGTAGTGAAACTGGGAAGACGAGTTACTTTTTTAAATGAAAGAGATTTCTGTTTGTGAAAAAGGGCAAAAATGGGGAGGTGAGTCTTCTGGAGGGCGACTGTGAACACTGGCACTTTTCCTTCGTTCCGAGCATGAAACATATTTGCATTCAGTTCTGCATGCTGCTAATCACTGTTTGCAAAGGAAAGAGAAGTGATAAGACCTGCCCTGTCCTTGCTTCCAAGAGGACCAAGCCTAAAAATACACTGTTGTAGAAGGGGTTTCTTTTAGGCTTCCAGCCATGATATTTCTGCTGGGAAATGAATTCTACAGTTGCACTGAGTGCTGAAATGATGGTACCAGAGATGGATCTGAGAACCAAAAGTAAGCGATGGAACTGATTTTTGGGTGGACTGCAGTGCTTTGACTGTCAGAAAGGATTGTAAATCTTGTGTTCGTACATGGATGAAAAAAAACCAAGTAGCCAGATCTAACACAGAAATAAGCCAGCCATGCCAGCTGTTTTCAACTTCTATAGCCCAGTTTTCAAGTGACAGGCTGCTGAAAGGATGCAAGAAAAGTAGCAACTCAGCTGAATCAAAGGCAATGTTCAGTGCTGTAGGGATGTGAGACTGCAACATGGGTGCCTAAAACATCTTGATTTCTTGATTTAAAGTCCCATGCATCAGGGACCTCAGCTAAGTAGGTGATTCCTCTGTGAAAACATGCAGAGTGTCTTCTCTCTCTGTGTCTTCTGTTTTTTGCAGCACGAGGTTTGATTTTTTGCAGCTCTGGACAAGTCTGTCTCTGGCTAAATAGCTGAAAATGTATTTAGGAGTGGTTTATGCCACTCACTGCCCTGACGCTGCTTCGTCTCAGTTTTCTTTCTGTACTTTAATTATCCTGTTCTTCAACATTTGTGTTTTTCTGTACAATGTTTTTCAGCACAACCCACTCCTCAGACAAAGGAAGGCTAAACCTGTCTATTTAAGGGTGCAAGCGCTTTTACAATGCTTTTCAAAGTAACACAGCTAAACCAAACTGCTAACTCTCCCCAGATGAATGCACTAACACTTTATTACACATCTCAAAATGCCCATAACGTGAAAATCTGATAGAGATCATAAACAGTAAACCCCTACTTTTATGATGCAGTGTGGTGCTTAAAGAAAAATATCCAGAGAATTGGTCTGTGCTGTTCCTTCTCCCTCCCTGCACACCTTTTGTCCTTCAAAACCAGAGAGGGCTCTAACACGAGCTCCTTAGCCTGTTGCAATGCAAGAAATATGTAGTACAAAGGCTTCAGATGGATTATTGGGGAAAGTGATAATCTGCAAACTGAATTTGTTTCTATAGCAATTAGTTTAAAAAAGCCCATAAAACATTGAGGCTAATACTTTCTCTAGATAATTGTACTTAAAACAAATCCAGGCAAAAGATTATCCTGCCTAACTGATTGTCATGAAGCCTTTGGAGTTGTGTTTCTCCATGTTAATAATACCAAGGTTTCCATTACAAGGACTCTAACACCAGTAACCAGTGGTATAATAAATGAAGTGTGGTTTTCCAGACCCATTCATCCTAATGCATCTCTCAGTGACATCCCTGCTGTGTTCATAGGAAGCATCTCTTGATGAACAGGTCTTCTTATCCTGCTGTTGACAGCTCTGTTTCCTGCCAAAAACTTATTTCCAGAAAACATGTAGTATTTTGAGCTCTTTATCCTCATGAAAACTAACGAGATATACTGGTGCTCCCTCATTTGTATTTGGGCATTCAAAATTTGTAGCTTCCTGCTGAACTCTTTGATCGTTCCCCCAGCAGCCAATACTATGAGCCAAGTTCCCTGGGAATTATGAATTATGGCAACTCTGAACAGTCCTTCCACCACAGCCTTGTCCTAACCCCTACCTAACTTTGGTGAATCAACTGTGCAGATTTTCCAGAGCCACCATGGCTCAGGGTAAGACATCTCTGTTCTCATGACACCGGTCAATCCAGGAAAGCCAGACAGCTGGAGTGCTAGTGGAGTCACATTGAATTCCAGCTGTGCTAGGAGCCCCCACAGGGATCTGCATCCTGCAGCCTTGGAGAGGTGCCATCAGAGACATGGCAGAGGGAGAGCAGTAACAGGACTTGTTTTGTCTGTAGTGGCTTGAGAAGATAATTGTGAACACACTCTCATTTGCATGTTAATCATCTCAAACTAGCCATCCTCTTTAGTGGCTTAGTCTTGTACTCACAGGACCAGAGGTACTCACAGGTGAGTGAGGTCTTGTGTACCACAGGGATGTGCAAACACAGCTTGGTAAAAGGTGTGTCAAAAAGAATATGTAATCAGCATTTATTTCAATAGCAAGCATGACAGAGGCCCCTGGGGAACATTCACCCACTTTTCTTTGAATTATCCGTTTATCAGCCTCTGATACCTCACTCACTCTGCATCTACTGCACATAGTACAATGTCACATGCAGGTTATTTTGCCTCGATGATGAAGGCTTGATAGAAAGGAGAATAAGACTCACTCCTATGAAAATTAGTAACAACCCTGCGGGTTGCCTTTGGATTCCCACATTCCAATGTCTCACACCCGTGTAAAGCACTGAATGAACCAGCACTGTGCAGTCCAGCTGCTTCTACACACACTGTCCTCCACTTTGAAACAGTCCCTCTTCAACTGTTTTACAGGGTGCAACATGCTCAGCTCTTACCTGCAGGCCTGGCTTAGGGAAGGAGCCTTTAGAAGACAGCCCGTTATCACTGGGTAAGTAAAAGGGCTAACCACCGTGCGTCCTGCGCACTTAGGCTGGTTGATGAAGTGACACAAATCCTGTTACTTGCAGTCGATAGCAGAAAAGTGGTGGCTCCGGGCTGGATTCTTTCCTTTCTAATATTGGCTGTGGGTATTCCAGGATGCAAAATCCTGCTGTAGTGGGCTGTGCTACAACCTGCAGGGATCTGAACTAGCTTTCAAATGGAATATACAGGAAATCTTCCAAGAAGGCAGAAATCTTTCCTGTATCGTGTGATAGTCACTGCTTTAGGGTGGATACATGAATTTAGGCTGTTGAACGCTAACGTGTCTGTGTAACATACTGATTCTGGTACTAGACTGCCTAGCAAAATAGTTCCATTTAGTTCCCTTCTTACCCAGTTTGCAAATGCGAATCCCAGTTCAGACAAACAGTGGAAATAAGGGACAGAAGAGCTCACCTTAAACAGGCACACGTGTGGTTTATATGTCCTTGTACACTAAGTGCTGGGCTTCCTAAAGCCAATTTTCATCTTGGGGTGTATAGCTCCGCATTTCATTTCAGCACCCAGAAGCAGCACTGTTGATTGTACCCTGAGGAGGTACAATTTTTGCTGAATAAATCTTCAAGAGCACCACAGCATCTATGACACTTTAGCAAGCAGTATAGATTCTCAAAGTTTAATGTATGGAGGAACCGTTAATCTGGGTGGGTTTTTTATTCCCATTCCTTAACTTTCAACCATTTATCCAATGAGTGGACGTTAGTCTGAATAATTTGGGATTATATAAGGAAACCAGTCCTGGTTTGCAGGCAGCAGAAGATGCTTTCTGTTCTACTTTTCCCTTGGCAAAAGGATAAATATCATCCAGGATTTGGTGAAGAGGTGACATTTTTAGAGCTGTTAATGCTTCTCTCTTGAATCAAGTAATCAAGGAAGCCAAAGGAGGAAATTCATCTGGTGATGTCGTCGTGAGGACTACATTGAACCTTGCATGTGAATTAGCTGTAGGAGAGCCCAACATACTACTTTTCTACTCAACATCAAATGCGATGAAAATGTGATCAAATGAGATGAAAAAGACACACATCAAACACCCAGCGTGGTAACTTTTATGTAGGGGAGCAACATTAAAGGACGACAACAAATCAAAGGAGTAGCTTGCAGGGACGGACAGTTCATTGCAAAATTCCCTGTTAGATGCCTGGAGTAAGCGTAATTACCTTCGTGAAAAAAAGATTGTTGAGAAAGTGAGGAAAGGGCACCCAGGTAACACAGAAGTGTAAAAGACGCTATTAAGGGTAGTAAACACACTCTTTAGAACATGAGTAATTTGTAGGGATGGGAAAAGCAGAAAAATCCCTAAGTTCTGGTAGCTGAAATATATAACCAGGATCAGAAAAGATTTTGAGGCAGAAAAAAGGTGAAGATGGAAAAATTCACAAAACCTGGTGAGGCAGGGAGCCTGCAGGACACCTGTGGGACTGAGGTGGAGGAAGGAGGGTGAGGGAGCATCAGGAGCGAGAGCAAAGGATCGCTGCACAGGAGTTCATGGTAGAGTGGGTTCCATGCTGGGCTGAACTGGAGGAACTGACTGCATGCTGAGGCCACAGCAGAAACGTTTTTAAAGTTAATCAATTACATTTACAGGTAAAAGTTCCCAGTGTCCTGGTTTTGTTGCAGCAGAATCCCAGGCCAGCCATGGTGTGCAGGCTGTCAGTGGTTTGGAGCTAGCCAGGAGCTGAAAGTGGGAGGGGTGAAAGCCAAGGTAGTTGCCCTGAGCTGGCTCCAGGTATATCCCATCCCATAAACATCAAGCTCAGCACAAAAGTTTTGCTGAGGCTGGAGTCTCTTTCTGTTCCTCCTCTTCTTTCTTCTCTGGCTTCTCCCCTACCCCGGAGGGGCTCACTCACTGTTCTGCTCCTGAAGACTGCTTTCACCGTCATTGTGACCACTGTACGTTCACCGGGCTGAGTGTACCTTTGTATGCTTTATGGTGGTAGTCGAATTAATTTTGCTGTTTCATTACACCTGTTTTCACTCAGCCCATGGGTCTCCTCTCCTTTTCCTGATCTCCCTTTCCCAGCTGGGAAGGGGTGGCTGAGTGACAGAGTAACTGCTGTAATTTGGCCATGGGTATGAGCTAATTGCAGGCACAGGCCCAGGTTCCTGGCAGTGTGTGGGGCTATTTATTAGATGCAGTGCTGTTCATTACTGGCACCATGTAGTGTTTGAATGTATCTTGGTAGCGGGGGGAAAGAAGTGAACACCACCACTATTGGAAGCCGGTGGCTGCATTGCAAGAAGCCTGATTTCCACACCCACCATGGAAAGAGCAGCCATAGGGAAAAAGGGTTGGGGAGACCCAAGGATAGATGACACAGTGGGGAAGAGGTACCATGTGTTTTGCAGTAGGAGCCGGGGTACGTGAACCAGAACCGTTCAGTCAGCATCAGGCGTGTGGATTTTCTCGTAAGACCCCTCACTAAATTTTCTTACGGACTCGTACTTTCATGTCATAGAAGAGTAATAAAGCTGGTTAGAAGACAGGAAACTCGGGTGGACGTGAGTAATCAGATTTCAATTAACCCTGAGAAAAACTCTGTTGGCATCTGCTCTACCCAAGGCATTAACAAATGATCGGAAATAGAAACAGAACACGAAGCCAAGAAAGCAGCCAGGCTGATGGTACAAAACGGCTCTGCTGACGCTCCAAAGCTGGCCACCAACACGAACAGGAGGATCCTGCAACCCTGGATCACTGGGTAATAAAACTGCGGATGAAATTCAGTGGCAATAATGCGAATTAATGCACAGAGGGGGAAAATTGTTCTATTTCTCTGCACGGTAGGTTCTCCTTGTGCTATGGCCATGCAAAGCCTTTCTGGATTGTTCTCTGGATGTTGCATTCTGTTCCACAGCCAGAAGGGTGAGGAGAGCAAGGGAGATCATAGAGGAAGCGGGAAGAATAAGATAAATAAGTATTATGCAGTGGTAGATATCAGATCTTTAGGAAGTTATCCAAATGTCTTGAGTACCATGTGTGTAGTTGTCCTTCCTCAAAAAAGATGTGATAGAAACCCAGACTTCTGAAAATAATATTTATTTAATAAATATTTACTTTATAAATATACTTAATATTTACTTTATACATATGATGCGCAGAGCGAGTGAATCTGTTTGTTCTCAGCACGTAAACCTTGAGGTCTTAATAAACATTTGCTAGAAATATTGCCCTGAAATTGTGCTCGCCAGAATATTATGGCGAGTGAATAGTTATCGGTTGTGATTTACTAAGCGAAGTAAAGGTTTGGAGAAATGTGGCCTGGCGAGGTTGATTTAGTGTTCCAGATGGAGTTAATGCATTACTTAGACAAAGGGCAGTTATTGGTTTGTGCCTTTTCCCAAAATGTAAAAATACTAAACGGGCATGAAGGACCTGCTGTGTGAGAGGTGGTAGACGATAGATAAATGGAGAGAACTGGCATAGCGGCCGTTAGATCCAGAGCTAACAATTTATTAAGGATGAAAGGAGAGACTTGGCTTGAGAGATGCTTTAACCTACAGATTGTGCATTTTTGCTTCATTGTTTAATGACCCAGAACCGTTTGCCCTGCCGTTTGTTTCCACAATACTGTGTCTCCAGCTCCTGGTATGTGAGGCGTGTGCCAAGGGCTACAACACTGCTCCCTGGGGTATCACCGTTGGAGGGTCTAATCCCTTGTGTAACATCACACTAAATGTCAAACCTCTTCAGTGACATCCAGGGACGGTCCCAGTGCTTTTGTATTCTCATGAAATTTCCATACCTTTCAGCACTGCATTGTGCAGAATTCCAACTTTATATGAAACCAAACCAGAAAGACAAAACAAGCAGGAGGGTGGCAATTTTGTTATAGAGTGGCACACGAGATAACTAAAATCAAACTTCAATTAAAGTTCACAGGAGCCAACAAAATTCAGCAGCACTATGGAATGCTGTTTAGTACCGCAGTTTCTTCCATTTCACTTTATTGATTCACGTGGTGTAATTTACAAGGAATCCCCAGTTCTGACATGGAGTCGTGACAAATTGCAGCTCTGTGAGGCAAATTGGATGCTAATACGACATTAAATATTTGGAAATGTTTCCCGTTCCACAAAGATAGGATAGACAAATGCGAAAGTGAGTCCTGCATTGCTTCTTCCATCACGCGACGATGCAATGCAGCGTCAATTAGGACATAGGGCTGCGCTGAACGGCACCTCCCTCGTGTGAAGCAGTGAACAAATTGAGGAAAATGAGATGCAGAAGAGAAGACTTTTTTCAAATGAACAACAGAAGATCAGCTTATACTGTGAGTAAAACAGATGTGGTTTGTGGCTTTTGGACAGAGTATATACACCTAGAAATGAGAAGTGTCATTAGTCAGCTAAGACACTTGAACTGAGGTTCTGCTTGCATAGAAATGAAAGGATTGCTATTCTATGTCTGGTAATGGAGACTGGGCTGCTTGAAAGCCCCGATGAAGATGTCTCAAATCAAGGAGCCTTGTAAGTTTAAATACATTAAATATATTTAAGGACTTATTTACCTCTGAAAGGTACTTGGAATTTTCTAGAAACCACAGATTGGAGAAAGGGACCTGGGTGTCCTGGTAGACAGTAGGATGACCCTGAGCCTGCAATGGGCCCTTGTGGCCAAGAAGGACAATGGCTTCCTGGGGTGGATTAGAAGGGGGGTGGTTAGTAGATCGAGAGAGGTTCTCCTCCCCCTCTGCTCTGCCCTGGTGAGGCTGCATCTGGAATATGGTGTCCAGTTCTGGGCTCCTCAGTTCAAGAAAGACACAGAACTGCTGGAGAGAGTACAGTGCAGAGCCACAAAGATGATGGAGTGAAACATCTGCCCTGTGAGGAAGGGCTGGGTCGCTTTAGCTTGGAGAAGAGGAGACTGAGGGGTGACCTCATTCATGTTTATAAATATGTGAAGGATGGATGTCAGGGAGACCGAGCCAGGCTCTGCTCAGTGTCATCTAATGATAGGACAAGGGGCAATGGGTGTAATCTGGAACACAGGAGGTTCCATGTGAATATGAGAAGGAACTTCTTCACAGTGAGGGTGACAGAACTCTGGAAGCAGCTGCCCAGGGGGGTTGTGGAGTCTCCTTCTCTTTAGATGTTTAAAACCTGCCTGGATGTGTTCCTGTGTGACTTGGTCTAGGTGATCCTGCTGTGGCAGGGGGTTGGACTAGATGATCTTTCAAGGTCCCTTCCAATCCTTAATGTTCTGTGATTCTGTGATACATCTCTGCCACTGCAGTCTGTCCAGACTTTCACACTCGTGTGTGTTTAGGCCAGAATGAGCACTGGCTGCTTTGGGAAGAGACACAAGCTTTACAATCAGGGGTCAAATCCTGTTTTTCCTGGTGAATCCAAAGCATAAAGAGCCCTGTCAGTGCCTGCTGGGCATGTTGCCCCTGACTGACACTATGGGTGCGGGGGCCTCACATGCTGATGCTCTGAAAAGAGCAGTTGATGCCCTCGACTGGTGGGTGATGCCAAGCTCAGCATGTGACAGAGTGGCCAGAGGCTGGGACATTCAACTCAGCCAACACTCCATGATGCTGTGTCTGGCCATCATCAATCAAGCTGCTCTAGGGACAAGATTCTTTCTGGAATTGGGGTTGCTGCTCTGTAGAGACTTTCAGTCTCTGTCTGGGGCACAGGGTCAGCTGTAATCCCAGGGTTTCTGTGGGTTCACATGTGGCTCTTGGTGTGCACTGAGGGTGGGATTGTGCTGATCCTGTTGTCAGGGTGGGAGTACAGCCAGGAGGACTAAGCCACAGTGTGGCCTCTGCGTGTGTCTGTCTCTCTGGGGAGGAGAGAAGGTGCATGCAGCACCGTGAGGTGTGTGCTGTTCTCACATCCTTGGTAACAGCAAACAATGTCACGTCCTTACCTGGAGTGCGATGTGACACATACCTTAAACCCAGTGTCAGCCACAGGCTCCAGAGCCAGAGCAGAAGGCAGAACTACCCTTTCTGATCATAGAATCATAGACTGGCTTGGGTCAGAAGGGACCTCCAAACCCCCTGCAGTGAGCAGGGACATCCCCAACTAGATCAGGTTGCCCAGAGCCTTGTCCATCCTCGCCTTGAATATCTCCAGGGATGAGACCTCAACTCCCGTCCTGGGCAACCTGTTCCAGTGTTCAACCCCCTCCTGCTAAAGAACTTCTTCATAACATCCCACTTCAATCCGCCCTTCTCTAATGTGAAACCATTGCCCCTCATCCTATTACTGCAGGCCTTTGTAAACAGCCCCTCTCCAGCCTTCTTGTAGCCCCCTTTGAGGACTGGGAGGTCACTGTCAAATCCCCCTGGAGCCTTCTCTTCTCCAGGCTGAACAACCCCAGCTCCCTCAGCCTGTTTTCATAGAAGAGGTGCTCCAGCCCCTGCTGGCAGCAGAGCAGAGCACACAGGGACCCAAACCAGCTTTTGGATCAGGACGTGGAGAGCAGAAGAGGAGCCATTTGTAATTCGTTTGCCATTGCCCTCAGGCCAGGAAATCCAAACCCCAGGCATTTCCCAGGCCAGGGCGCGTTCAAGCCGAAAGTGAGTGTCAGCGAATCGCTCCCACGTGCGGCCGGGCACACACACGCACATTGCACACGCGGGCAGAGCGCTGGGAGAAGAGAATCGTTCCAGCACCTCTGCGGTTAAGATGCTGAGACAATCTCGAGTTTTCAGGCCATAGCTGTCAGGATGCTTCGGTATATTCATCACCCCCCACTCCATGGTGATAAAAATTTACACAGCCAACGAAACGAAGATTAATTTCATGTGAAAAGCTGACAGAATGGCCCATGTCATTGCTTTATTTATGCCAGCACTCAGTAACTCGGTGCAAGTTCCATTGAGGTGGCAGACACCACGTCCCCTTGAGCCATCTCTTCTCCTCTCTAATGATGCCACCGTTGTGACAAAACCAAGTGACACAACTGGTACGTGCGAATTTGGAATTAATTTCCTTCAGAAAGGTCAAGTATGTTAATGAGCTTTTGGCTGCTCATGTTTTCTCTCTTATGTTTTTCCCCCCGTTAACGGGGGGAAGAAGCGGGGAGGGAAAAAAAAGAAGGGAGACGTAATTGTGGAAATAAAAATGAAGGAAGGAGGAAATGAAAGAAGCTGTGAGCTTTTGGAAGAGGCAGGATCCCGTGTGGTTTTTTGACGGCTTCTCCTTTTCCAGGGCTGAGGCAGACTAATTGTATCAGTGCAAGTCTGTGCAGTTTGCTTGGAGCCGTTGAGCGAGGCCAGGGATGTCAGGGATAGTAGAGTTGGTGTAACCTGGCATGAAGGAGGTGAATTGCACCTCCCTTGCGAGCGGCAACCCGGCGTGTTGGCAGCTGCCTTCGTTTTCCATCACAGGATGGCTGAGCTGTGTGTGCTGGGGGAGCAGGGAGCAAAGGAAGGTGAAGGAGACAAAAGAAGGGTGAAGGGTTCTTGGTCTCAAGCCCTTGTGTCTGTTAGCGGGAGGAAGCTGGAGAGAAAGCGCTGCTGCACTAGGAGAAATGCCAGGGGCCTCTATTTCATCCACCTTAGAAACTGGACAAATGGGCAGTTTGAAGAGCATTTGTCTGCATCTCAAGTGACTGAGATGTCTGAGGTAACTGTGACACCAGCCACCTCTCATCTCTGCATTCCCCACATCCCTGCCCTGATTCCTGCAGGTTAGAATCTGGTGTTTTCTGTCAGGAGTTGCCTCAGTTTCTCACGGGTTTGGGTGATGCTCAGTGTGGTAGGAACATCTAACCCCCTGTGAAGGCATGAGGGACTGAAGCTGCACCACTGGCTCTGTCACTCACCAGTCACGCTGGGCTGGATGGGACATTTAGGGTAGGACTCATCTCACCTAACTTTAGTCTTCTTAAGCAAAGTGTCCAGACTACATTCATTGTCTCTAGTTAAGAGAGAGGTAAGGAGGAACACGTATCCCACTTCATTTAGGAAGAGAGAAATTCCGTTCTGGCAAGGAGTTTCCTTCTCCACTGAATATAAAGTGAACTTCACAATTAGCTTGGACCAAATCCCTACATCTTAAAGGCTTAAAATTATGGGGCGTGATTTCCCCCTTGTTCTCTTCTCCCTGCTCCCATTCTGGCTCCTGTTTCCATCCAGAGTCTAACCCAGCAGGCAGAGGAAATTCAGTGGGTCTCACAGAGCCAATGTTGGCAGGAGAAAACCAATGTCTTTTTCTCTCCAGCTTGCCCAGGCTGGCTGTAGCTTATCCACTGGTGTGGCAGTACAACCTCTGGCTGTGATCTGGTCCTTCCTTCCCAGCTCTGCTGGAGTAAACCCAGCCAATGGGTTCTTGGGCATTGTCCAAAATGCTTGTTGACTTTGGAGGGTATGTGTTTTGCCATCCTGGCTACAGTGCAAGGAGAAACGATGTGGAATGTGCGACACACTGAAGCGTATCCTCAGTTAGAATCTGGGGGAGGGGGGTTGTTTTACACCTTGTGCAGCTGGCTCTGCTGGATGGCTCCTTCTGCATGTATGATCCTTGCGTGCTCGCCACGTGAGTCATTCTGCTGCAGCCTCACACTCATGTCTGGGGCACGGATTTCAAAAGCACTCAAGTGACCCAACTTAATGATTTTCAGCTGACTCCCAGTATTGTCCTAAAGATGGAATTCCTACCCAGAAACCGCTGTGCTGCCCACGCTCTCATTGCGCTTTCCCAGGCTCCGTAGTGTGCGTGGAGGCATGTTCTTCTCTGCTGGCCCTGCTATGAGGTAGAGAGCTCCAGCAGACAGGTGAGGTGGTTAGTTGGGAGCAGTGAGATCCACCAGAGATGCTCACGGAGTGTCTCTCACAGGTGTCTGCACACTTTATCTCAGAACATCAATGGGCATCATCAGCCCTTGCAGGTATTTTTCCTCTGTATAGGCTGTTGTATTCTTCAGTTGGTTACTTAGAGATGCTGCATGTCTGAGGTGGAAGGAAAGGACAAAGGGGGTACAAGAGATATTTGTGACATTTCAGTGACAAATTCAATTCTTAAAAAAGAACAGGTGAAGTGTGTGCAGGGATGTTTCTCAGTCATGGCCATGGTGTAGTTGGGCATCCCTATCCTCTTGTTGCCTGGGATGTCAAACAATGACAGTATTTACAACAACTTGAGTTCTTAGAGGAACATCTCACCCAGTAGCTCCCTGGGGCTTTAGCTGAACTGTGGGATAGTCAGTGTTTCCCAACTGTTGTGTCGAGGCCCGTCCCTGCTCTTCCCAGCTGTGAGATGCGGCTGAGCACCAGTTCTGGTTCCTCCCCTCCCACGCTCTGGTTTCTGTAGGAAGGAATCCTGGGCATGTGAGTTAGGGAGCTGCAGCCCACTCTGATCGTGTCACCAGTCTGAGTGATTCATGACACACCTACCTCCTGTGATTTACATGTAGCCCCTGGTACACTCCAAGCCACATTTCCTCAACATACCAAGTTCTTGGGAAAACCCAACCACATGTTTTGGTGCATAAATAGAAACTGACCCCATAAGAATACAACTCGTATCACTGAGGTGCATCAGGGAAGTGAGACCCCTGTCCCCACCTTTGTTCTGCCCCATATTGGTAGAGAACATTGTTAAACGACTGGAGTGTTCGGTCCCCTCATCCCAATGTCGTTGTCCCACTGATTGTTTGTGCTGCTTTCTCTCAGCTTCTGTTTCTTTCCCCCCTTCTGTTTTTTCCTCTGCGTGAGAGCGCTGGCGCCTACGATGGAAGGTCACCAGTGAGGTTAGTCAACTGGCTCCAAGTATTAAGACTTCCTGCTCTGCTATAAAGAGCTGCCAAGTCCCCCCTCCCCACTGCTTACCACAAACCCCAGTGTCTGCCTCCCTCTCCCCTTCTCTTGCCTCCTCCCTACCAGGAAACTCAGATGTCTGTCCAGCAGAGAGGGAGGGAGGGTGAGACACCCGAGCTGCCTTCAGATTCATATGCTTGGGTCCCACAAGCAGTATGGCCATGAGGTGATGCTGTCGATACCACTTATTGATGCTGCCAGAAGATGGACTGTCTCTGTCTCTATCCGCAGCAGGGATGGTCCTCCAGATGCTGGGGAAGGTTCTCGTGGGGATCCGACTCAGTAGCTGAGCTTTTACGTCCACTGGAAAATGTTACCATGTTTTTCCTACTAGCTGGCTGAGGTGATCCCTGGATACCAGGGAAGAGGTTCATGAAAAGTAACTGAGAGAGAGGTGATTTTTCATAGTGAATGTGAACTAGGTGCACAAGGACCTGTAGCTTCCTTACAAACATCATGTAGGAGGTTACAGATTTGTAAGAACTATAAATCTCTGCCCTAGGCATGAACATGGGGCAAGACAAGACACTTCCTGTTCCAAATGAAGTGAATTGTCAGCCCCTGGGCTGTCATTGTCCCTAAGGGCAATGCAGTGGTGGATGAGCTGCTGCAGAGCAAGAGGAGAGAGCTGCTTTTGTTGGGTCTGCACCCAAGGGAGGGGAGAGAGAGCTTTACCCACAGGAACAGAGCATGGATCATAAATGAGATAAACTAGGATCCTGTGAGGAGGAGAAGAGACCTATGGGGGAATGATTGAAGGTGGGATGGCTGATAGACAAAGAGGGCAGGGAGATGCTGGGCATGATAAGCATGTGAGGGATACCGGAGCTTGTTTGAGGGATACCGGAGCTTGTTTGGACCCCACTTCTAAACTGGAACAGGATCAAATGCTTTGGAAGAAGTTATCTTAGTCTCTGCAGCCATAGCTGAGTCCTTTTAGCTCCTTCTCTTTACTCATAGCTCCCTGTCTTAAAGATCCCACAGGAAGTATGTTTCTGGTGGTGTGCAGGATCTCTTTGAGTTCTCCATAATGTGGGTATTTATCCATTTAGATTCCTTTTTTCTTTAGGATGAATTAATTGCCAGTAAGAAAGCTGAAGCCTCCCTGTTGTTAAAAACTCAACTCTCATCTTTTCTTATTTGTTTGTTTTACTCAAGTCTGCAACGAGCTAATTTCTCACAGTGGTCATGATGGTGGTGGTGGTTCTTCAGGGTGCCTCCACCAGCACATTGACAGATCTGTGTTTAGGGGACACAGAGCCAGACACAAATGAGGAGAGGATGAGAAAATCTTTGAAATAGGGGAATTAGGGGGCAGCTACTGCCTGATTTGGTGGCACCCTGATTAGCTACTCCTTTAGCTGTCAGGACAGTCACTCTCCAGGGACACATTGCTGAGGTTAAGGGGTAAAGAGAGATGAATGGCGAAGGACCTAGACAACAAGTGTTATAAGGAGTGGCTGAGGGAGTTGAGGCTATTTAGCCTGAGGAAGAAGAGACTGAGGGGAGACATTATTGCCCTCTACAACTACCTGAAGTAAGATCATAGAGATGTGGATGCTGGTCTAATCTTACAGGTCATTAGTGATAGAACAAGAGAGACCGGCCTCAAGTTGCACCAGGGGAGGGTTAGGCTGGACTTTAGCAAAAACATCTTCCTTGGAACAGGCTGCCCAGGGAGGGGGTTGGATTGCCATCCCTGGTTGTGTTTGAAGATCATTTAGATGTGATGCTCAGAGATAGGGTTTAGTGGTGGAGTTGGCTTATTGGTTGGACTTGATGATCTCAAGGGCCTTTTCCAACCTGAATGGTTCTATGATTCAATGAATGAGAGGGACAGAACTCATACACGTGAGCTACAAGGATGTCCCCATTTTTCTGCAGTGTAGAAAATGGGGCGGAGTGTGTTTGCTCCTACCCAGAGGCTAAGAGCAACAAAGGGAAAGAGCAGGGGATTTATCTCGTTGCAGTTTAATACTCCTTTGGCTGCAGCAGAGGCTGCAGCACTTCCCGACTATCGGCTGGCGCTTTCGCTCATACACGTCTGTGATGGATGGGCAGAGAGTATAAACACCTCATTAGTGCCATAATTCACTGGTGAGGGCTCAGACTGTGCTGTGGGAGGGGATTAAAAAGAAAAAAAAACAAGAGTTGAGAAAGTTTAATAAAGAAAAAAAAATAATGAAGAAGGAGAAGAACGGATATAAAGGCCACACAAATCATTCCAGGGAGTTATCTGACCTGCTTTGAAAACTTTAATTGCTGATAATGGACAACCTGTTGGGTGGTATTTTATTAACACTAATAGATTTTTACGGGATATTTCTCACATTGCTCTCCCAGAGTCTGAGGAATACATTAAATATTAAAAGTTAATGCTCTTGGTTGCTGTTTCAAGGATGCCCTTGCTGATAACGAGCTTTCCCGCAAGTTAGAAACCGGGACCAAACATGAGCTGCTCCTGCCACTTACGGCCTCTGCAATAATAATGAAGAAAATACTTGAACCTTGTAAGCATCTCACAGCTGAGATTCTTCAAGTGTGGCCTAAATGCTCTGTAATGGCAGTGCCCAGCCCAAAGAGGGTAGGTAGATCTCATCTGGGTAAATGGGGGTAGGTAGATGCCGTCTCTCCAAAGAAGAGCAGCAGAGCTGGTGAAGGGCCTGGAGGACAGGGCTGATGCGGAGTGGCTGAGAAAGCTGGGGTTGTTTAGTCTAGAGAAAAGGAGGCTGAGGGGAGACCTTATTGCTCTTTACAGCTACCTGAAAGGAAGTTGGAGAGAGGTGGGGGTCAGTCTCTTCTCACAAGTCACTTGTAATAGGACAAGAAGAAACAGCTTCAAGTGGTGCCAGAGGAGGGTTAGATTGGACATCAGGAGTAATTTCTTCCCTGACAAGAGTGGGTTACGCCGCCCGCTATTGACGTAC
>JAOXOE010000602.1:28246245-28287456 GCA_028565055.1 Phoeniculus purpureus | reverse complement strand
GGGCAGGGACACCCCACCCTAGACCAGGCTTGCCAGAGCCTCATCCAGCCTGGCCTTAAACACCTCCAGGGATGGGGATTAAGCCAAATGTGTATTAAGCCAAATCTGATATGGCATGGACAACAAACATATCATGATTAGGAAATTAAGATAAATAGGAGGAGTAAAGAAACTGCTAAAGAAGAATTCAGGAAATTGTGAAGTAAGCACTGTTGGTCTATTGATAGAATGTTTGTCAATAAGTTGGTTTTACTTGATTGGGTTTTTTTATTACTAGTAATTACTTAGTCAAAATATGATGAAGTTTGGTGTGAACTAAAGATATCAAGCTTCAGGCAGGTTTTTACACTTTTTTTCCAAAGAAGGGGCTTTTTGTCAGTTTTCATATAGTGATTTAGTACTCAGAACTAATTGCATGCTAATTTATTTAGACAAGGAATCATCTGTCAATATTAGAGAGTTAAGGATAACCTGTAACTTACCGCTAAAACGCTGTGGACAGAGCACTCTGCACTCAAACCACTTTATTTCTTAAACTGTACTTGCACAACTCTGCATTGTGTGATAAAAATATTTCAAGATGTTATAGAAGTGAGTGAGTTGGTATTATTAACATGGAAAAAAAAGGACAGTCTTGCTAGGTACAGTTGTACTGTGCAAAGCATTACAATGTCTTTATCTCATCTTTGTATTTCAGGGTTGCAATAACCAGAAGGTTAATTGCTTGAGGAGCTCTGTGGTCAGATTAACTGCAGTGGCCACAATGGGAAGACTAAAGAATTTTAGTGTTACATTTTCCAGCTAATGGTGGTCTAATAGAGATATGTTCAGGTAGGAGCAGAGCCAGAAATGCAAATGGAAATTAAAAAGAGTCTGCTGGGGAATACTGGAAAATGCAAGTTCTCCAAGATAAAAATAGTAATAAGCTCCTAGGTGTGAGTCCTGTTAGATCAGCTTAATTAGCATAATGCACATGTAAAGAAAGCAGTGTTCTGTAGGAAGCCACATCAGTTAATAAGTGGACTTGATGATGAGCAAGTTAACATTTCTTCTGTTAGAGCAGGTTGTTAGATGCCTGACTAACTTTACCTGCTTCCTAAGTACAGAAGTGTCTGCTAACATGAAGAACTCTTTAGCATTTAGTTATATCTGTCTTAGCTGTCAGGTACCACTGACCTAATTTAAACTGGGGGGGAAAAAATGTTGATAATAAAAGTGGCATATCTGATAAAGTTCTTAATAGACCTTTAAATTAATATTAATCATATAGCTTGCACCCCTCTATAAACCAGCAGTAGAGTACAGAGATGTGTGCCTCCTGTATAGCATCGGTAGGGCGGTGCTTGTCGGGCATACTGCTCTTACTGATCATTGTTCTTTAATACTGAAAGAGAGAAGGTGGTATAATCAGCCTTTTAGTAAATTCTGATTCTTAGGGTCACATCTAATTTCAAAAGCATTTTCGTGTAATCATATGTGTCTGTGGTCATTTAATGTTAGCTAGTATGAGAATGGTGCACAGTAAGGTCACTCCACAGACTCTTATGAAACATTTATTTGTTTAATGGCCAGCTGAGTTCTGCAGGTGAAATAGGTGTCTGAAACAGTTCTTTATGTTCCTGAGGATAACTGTACTCTGAGGACCATGAAATTTTGTTATTGAAGTCAATCAGAGAAGATCCAGATTTTGAGGGAGTGCTGAACTGGTTACACTACTCAGTCCTTGGCTGCAGAATGAGATAGAGAATAAATCTGCACTCTGTGAGAGGGTGAATTTACCATTAATCTGGTTCGGGATACACTAAAATAGCCATTGCTTATTTGAAAACCTAAGGAGCTTAATTTCATTGAAGTCCCATTATTATTTTTAGAAGGACACGAATGTGAATTTTACTAGGTAGTTTCTCATATTAAAGGTGCTTAAGCATTTTTACAACCCCCACTACTGAAATTGTAAAAAGGATTGATCTGTTTTTACTCATTACGTACATAATCACTTTAGGTTTTAGTCATTTCATTCTGCCCATTGAATTACAAGGAAGATGAATTAAATGTCAAATAAATGGTTATATTACAGAATTTGCTCCACTCGAGTATGTGAGCGGAATATAAGTCCTTTGCATTGGTGTAAAATCACTCTATGTTTTGATTGTGATGGCTTTAACATGTGTGGAAGGGGTAAGGGTAGCAGTTTCCAAGGGCTTATGTGTCAGATTTACAGAGGGGTTTGAATTCCTCAAGGTATACATAAGCAGCAAAGATTATTTTGAAGAATCATGCTAGAGATATGAATCTTATTGACTTACTGACTTCTCACTGAATTCATCTGACACATAAATGCATCCGTCTTTAGAATTCTATTCCCTACGTATCTTCTATATGCAGAAGAAGCATTGAAAGTGTCAAACACAGCTTTGAGAAAACAGTGGTATTACTGTTATACCTGTAAGAGAGCTCCTTCATAGAAGGACTTGTTGTAGTCTATCCCCATGGGTTGCTGACTACTTTGTTCATAGAATCACAGAATGAATTGGGGTGAAAGGGAACTCTAAAGACCATCTAGTCTGACCCCCTACAACAAACAGGAACTTTTCTATCTAGAGCAGAGCCCCATCAAGCCTGGCCTTGAATGTCTCCAGGGGTGGAGTCTCCACTACCTCTCTAGGCAACCTGTTCCAGTGATCCTCCAACCTCAGATTAAAGAACTTTTTCCTAATGCCCAGCCTAAGTCTACCCTTTTCTAGGTTTAAACCTTTATCCTCGATCCTATCATTCCACGCCCTTGTAAATAGTTCCTCAGCCTTCTTACAGACTACAGATCACTATTAGGGTGTCGTTCTGAAATAACTGAACATGTCCAGTTGTCACTTCTGTATGAGTGAACTATTAGAAACTATATGTCAACACAGTAATAGTGAATATTTAAAATTGCTCCTTAAATTGCAGAATAATGAAAAAAACAGAGTTTTCAGAGATCTGTAAAAAGTTTTTCATCATAGGTAAAAGTTTCCTGTAGCCATCTCAGATTCATTCATGTTACAGTCTGTAGTCATTAGCAGGATCACACCATAAACAGTTTTTAATCAATAGATTTAAGAGGTCAAAAGTTACAATAGACTTCTCTAACTGAGGATGTTTTCTGTCGAGATTATTTTATTTTCAACTTCTCTTTGTCAGGTCACCTAAAAATATGAATTGAGATTATTTACTTCTGTCTGAAACATTTATGTTGGGCTTCACAAACATACTTGAAATTAGTTCACACAGAGTGGCTGTTGAGCTTGTTAATATTTGTTATAGCAACCCCTGCAAGACTACTTCTTGTTTCTTGAACTCTCTTCCTTTTCTAATTATTATGGGGTTGGCAGTGTTAATGTGCAATGTAACATTTGTTTATGTAAGTTTCATCCAAAAGGCTCAATTCCTATGTGTAGTTCATAGGCACAGCTTTAAAAAAAGGTTTGGTTACAGAGGCTAACAAAAGAAAACAGTCCTTCTGAACATCATAATCCATTCAGCTGCATATTTACAATGATAAATACATTTGAAATTAAGTGTGCTTACCAGAAAAACACTGTAAAAAGAATATTCTGTGCAATAAATCGTAGAATGATATGTCTTCTTATTAAGCAGGTTTTTTATTTAGCTGAAATCATTAGCTTTCTTCCAAAAGTTTGACAATCAGAATAGAAGCTCAGAAAAATATGCACATGGCCTATTAGAAGGTTTTGAAAATTGAGTTGTAGTCCATTTGGTGGTGTTAAAAGAGCAACTCTAGCTGAGTCCATACCTTGGTGTAGTGAAGATGGATCAGGGAAACATTTATCTATGGACAAGAACATCTGGTATTGCTGACACTTGCTTAGCTAGTGGCCAAAGTGAAGGATTTTGGGAACATTTACAGTAACTTCTACTTGGAGATTATTAGGAAAATATTTTTTAAGTATACTCACTGATGCAACTTTGAGGTAGCAGCCTGAGATTGCTATGTGAAAGTTAAAGGTAGCCTACATCAAGCTGAAAACAGGAACTCTTCACTGTTTGTGTGGCTAGCAACCGTCATGAAATGCAATCAGTTGATAAGCATGATGCACTACCTTGTAGATATTCTTTCCACAGAAAGAGCTTCAATGGGATACTTGGAACTTAGTGTCTCTTGCTGGAAATACAGAAACAAGTGAGATGACAGATGGGGAAATTTGCAAATACAATCAACAAAATTATGGAATGTAGAAAGACAGGGAGGAAACATCTACCATCAAGACAGAATCAGTTCTCAAGATTCATACTGACACAAGCCATACCATCTGTACTATCATTTATGTACAAATGCCTGTGACCCCTACTTTTTGTATATTAGTTATCAACTAACACAGATGATAGATTTTTTTTTTTATTCTGCTGAAGCCATTCTTGAAGTTGAACTTGCCTTTCTCTGCTTGGCAAGGCAGAAGGTGAGGGTGATGAATGGCAGTTGCCAGTGCCCTTTTAAATATCTTAGCACAGTGTCACACAGGAAGCAAACTGTACTCCAGTTTATCAGATATATTAACACAAGAGGAACCAAAGCCATATTGCATGAAGGTAATGGAAGGAAGAAGTGTGACATCTTTTTTTCGTGTGTGCCAGTAGCAGTTGCTACGGATACCGTTAACAGTGAGCTCACGTGACAGTGCTTAGTCAGACCAAAATATAAAAAAACTGTGTTAACAAGTTCTAAAATCTGATGCAGTCTAACAGTATTGCATGATCTTTGACTGTGCAACCAGAACAGTTGTTCTCTGGGAAATATGTAACGTCAAGAACAAAGAAGTTAATTAATTTTTAAATAGAACAAAATATGTGGTAAGAACATTCTATAAAGGAAAAGGATAAAAATGGATTTAAAAACAAAATCCATCAAAATCACCATCATGTTACTGATCATGTGAAGAATGAAAAAACCGAGAAAGCACTGAATCATAGAATCATTAGGGATTGGAAGGAACCTCGAAAGATCATCTAGTCCAATCCCCCTGCCACTGAAGTATCAAACTATCTCCTTTACTTTTGAATTTAGAATTTGCTGCTTCTTCATCAAAGCAAGTGCAAGTGACCTTCATGGAAAGCCCATGTATTTCTAGTAATATAGAATTACTTAACCTGAAGGAATAGGGTCAGCCTAAACCAGGACATTGCTTAAAAATTGCTAAGGTAAGGCTTCCTTTCACTAGAAACGCTGAAATAGTGTAATTCAATCCACTGCACAAATGGATATAAATGGGGATGGTTGGCACTGCTTTGGCTTTTAAGAAGTAATACATAATCCTGTAATTGAAACCTTTTTTCCAGAGCACATGCCCAAAGAGAAGAAAGGTCTATGTGTTTTTCAAATGTTTTAACCATCCTATCTCACAATTCTCTTCTTTAGCTTATCGTATGTCAGGGGTATCTCCCATCTCCATTACGCATGAGTAACCCGTCTAGCCTTTCTCCAAAGAGGATGCATTTCTGGATCCTTGATCAAGGAAAAAATGACTGACCTTCTCTTCTCTGACTAGGCTAACAGGTCAATCAGGAAAGCAGATAAATCTGCTGGCATTTGCATCACTCAACAGTGCTGAACGGTGGAGTGTTGTGTTAGTGAATTCCTGCAAAATGAGAGTGAGCAGTTACTTTGGTGCAGATAAAATGAGAGATCTTTTCAAATTTCTACACCTGTAGACAGAGTTGAAATACATTGAAGTAGATGATGGTAAAGACTAGGCCTTTATGTGACTGTCCAAGATAAAAGTTTTGAGCACATCTTTGCAAAGGTGTCTTTGTTGCACCTGACGCTTTGAACCAAACTCCAGTCTCATGTTCTGAAGAACACCGATAGTGTGACAGACCTAACAGATCAAATGGTTGGGTCCACTTTTATAGAAATATTAAGATATGCTTCTTTGTTACCCAATTTTTGTGCTCTTTTTAAGTCAAGACAAGTCTTTTGGAGTATTTAAGCATGAAAGGCTGTTAGCCTGGGGTCTTAGGCAGGAAATTAATGTTTCAGTGAAGGCAGTTACCCGCTTGCATGAATTTAACCTTTTTAATTCTATTATTGACTGCAAATATAGGGCCAGATTAGATGTTTCCTGGAGAGCCAAGTTTGGTGTGAGATACTCATTACTTTGTTATAGCTTCTTTGAGATCGCCATGAAGTATTCTCTTGTACTAAATGAATAGCTCCCTTATGATGACCTTTTAATCGATTAATTGTGAAGAGGTCTTTTATTTGCTACAAGAGTCTACTTCATGTTACCCCCTTCAAAGGAAGTATAGTGTAATAAAACATCCACAACAGAGAATAATACAGAAATATGGTACAGCAAAAGAACATCAGTGAAGGCAGGCCCAGTTGACTACAAGTAGCATCATGGCTTTTAATGGGAAGTGCTGGATAAGTAGCTGTGAGCTCAATTGCTGGAAACTGCATATAGAGATGGTACTTTGCTCAGTTTTGTAATATGATAGTAGAACAAAAAGAGAAGAGTATAAGCCAGCTAGCAGGAGCAGCAGCACCAAAGAGATCATAGAGATAAGGAGTTGAATAGGGCATGACCAAAAAACACTTTAAATTGAGCTATAGTGATACTGATAGAAATGACTCCTATGGACAACATTTTCTTTCCATGCTGTCTTAACATAGTTGTAGTTTATTGAAGATGCTGGAGTTCATACCTCATTGCAGAACTGATGTAAAAAGGAGAACAATCTAAATTGCAGTGTTTAAATAATTGGAAGAGCTTAAAGAGGGTTTCTAGAGAATGGTTCGAAGGGACGGAATCCTGACTAAGTTGGGTGTTTGAATCTTAAAGTTTTGATTGCAGTACATGAACGTTTAACCACATGCATTTCAAAAGCAGTTGGGAAACTTGTTTATAGCTCAAACTACAGGCAGATAATAATTAACTCAAAGTAAAGACAGACAAGCAGTCTTTTTCTAACAAAAACTCTTATAAAAGACTACAGAAGGAATTGAAAGCCATTCAAAAATCTTAACCTAGTAGCATATAAAAATTTTCTTGGACAACACAGCACCCAGAGGTACCATTAGAGTTGCTTATTTCACTCACATCCTCTATCCTCCAAAAGAGGAAGATTCTAAATGCCAGCCTGGTCTGCATAAATTTCCTTCATCAGTTATGAGAGCCTATGTTTTCCAGCCACCATGCCCACAAGCTGTAGATCTGCTTACTGCTTTCCCTCCCTGCTGTCTGTTCTCTTTTGATCTAATTCTTTTCATTTTCAGCCCTTTAAGAGACTCAGTTGTATTCTTCTGAACTTGTTCTGTCTTTTTATTATTTGTCTGGTTTTCTGTCCAGATATTTTTAGCCCTGTCTCTTTGTCTTCCTTCTTCCATCTTGGAGGCTTGCTGGTTTACCCATCTGCTTCCCTCAACCCAGCTTTTATTTCCATTTTCCATTTACATTTCTACAGACCCACAAGCCATTCATTTCATTGCTTGTCCTTTCTCCAGCTCCGCAGGGTCTTTTAATCTCCTGGTGTCATCCCTAAGCAAATACCAGAGAAGCATCCGGTGTCTGCTTTCTTACTGCTCACTGAGAGAGTTAGTGTGGGGAGAACATAAAAGAACCTGAGCCTGTACTCTATACTTGAGAATTGTTCTTGATTTTCATATGTACCCTCATGGTTTTGAGGCATCCTCAGTTCAATTTTGTGCTTGAACCTGAACATTTCATTTTATATGGAATATCATTTTAGAAAATATTTTCTCAACACCTTTTTTTACCCAGTTCTTTCCACATTAAGTTTCACTTGAATCAGTTTATGAATGTTTTATGTAAACATCATCACATGTAGCAGTGGATCTCTGTGAAACAAGGTGGGATTTTTTTTTGCATTTGGCAATTTTCTATTTAGCTATTTATCTTGGCTCTGTTCTATCTTCCTCAGTATCCTAAGGAGAAAATCAAGCTAAACCATCACAAGACCATCTCTAATGGGACTTGATGTACTTCTGCTCTCAAAAACCAGTGACTGAAAGCAGTTTTGTTTTTTGAGTGGTTTTTTTTTTTTTTCAACTAACAGTTTTCAGTATGTGTGGAGGTAATCCATTGGAGATTTCATAAACAGGATGCCTCTGTCATGGGATTTCGGTTATACTAGAAGGATTCTGTAAAGAGATCAGGCTGTTTAAAATATCAGGCAGTATTAAAGTACTTAAATATATATATATTTTCTAAGGCAGATGTAGTATTCTCAGCTGCAAGGAGCAGAAGCACCTTCACCATCTTCATACTTCTATGGAAATAAAGTTCTGTTTATGTTGTCAGAGTTGCTATCCTGTTTCTGCATACACTAGCCCAGATCCATATATGCATGCGCATTGTTAAGCTGCCTGCAAGCCAAATCAGGAAAAGACAAATTTCTATAAATAATAAAATATTCATGAAGACAAAATTTCAGTCATGCTGAATATATGAGTGTGACAATGATGTGCCTGTACATGTGTATCAATATAAAAAACATGCATGTTATGCTTGGTGCTTGAGTTTTAGCAGCTTCGCCGTCATGTAACAATGATTTCAGTGAAGTCATACTAGGTTTTTAATTCTGGAGATGAATAAGCCAGAAAAAATTCATATAAATTTTTGTTGTAAGTCATCTCATACAAGACTCAAGAAACATATTTTACGTGATAGTGTAACTAATAGAATTTCAAATGACAGTGATATATGAGGCTTTCAGAAGTAGCAATGCAGAACATTCTTCTTTGAATAATTCAGTCATCTGAAGTTGTTATATATTCAAAAATGATTGAGTTCCACATCCAAATATAGGGTGGTCTATGTTAGCTCTTGAAGTAGAAGAAGAAAAAGAAGTTTCTGCAGTTATTCTGAACCGTGGCTCAGATCACATTACTGTTGGTTAGATGAACTGAATTTGATTGATTATGAAATAATTAACATTCCGCAATGGATGTCTTTTTCTAGAGATAATTAATCTTATTGAAAAATTATGTGTTGAACAGTTTGAAGCTTTAGCAGATTTTCTAGAGGGGCTTTTTTGTGTTTCCTGACAGCCTTTTTTCTTATAGATTAATTATGTGTCTAGAAATGTCTCACTTTTATGTTTATATTGGTTTGGTAGTATATAGTTGTTAGGACTGGCCATATTTCATACCACAAAGTATTAATGCTAACCATACATTTTAGTAATGATATGCAGTAGCTCTTGTTCAATCATGACGATTAATTGATATTGAGTGAAAAAAAAATAAATACAATGCTTTCTAAAGTTATAACTTTGTCATTTAACTTTGGTGCTCAAATGCACCGAGTTGTCTTAGATTTAACTCTTTGCAATTAGATACAGAGCTTTCAGAAACAAGACATTCTACTTATAAAGACCAAAAATCATGCTAAAATACATAGATATTGAAACATCAACACTGGCAAAATTTACCTCTCGTTCTTTTTCTTCCAGAAATGGTTAAAAACAGGAGGATTCAAAGATGTACAAAACTTCATCATCTCATTGCTATAGACTCTTTGATTGGTTGTTATAGACTCTGAACCCATTAAAAAACACATTTAGTAACTTTGTGTATCATGTGTTTAAAATTAGAAGCCCCAAAAACTTTGCTTCAGATGGAGGATTCATCCAGCTACTGTACTTTGCCTTTGACAGCAGTCATGCTGCTACTAATTTTGTCTTATTAACTCCATCACAGATTTTACTACCAGGGGCATCACACACTTTGTACTACAAAGTGAAGAAAATAATACATCCTTTTTAGTGTTTCATGAAACTTCTGTCTCAGCACACTGAATACCAATTCCATTCTCTTTGCATTGCAGTCCCAGCAAAGTCACACGTCTTAAAGCTCATAAAAAGGAAATGGTGAATAGAAGATTATTATATGAATGTTGGTCTGCTGTTTTGGCGAGCAAAATGTTGCTGCTGGGAGTCCTGATGACGATAAAGCAAAGACTAAGACCCTGCTCCTGCAACTCATTTGTTTCCAGCAGACTACCACAAAGGATGAAATATTGTCACAACTAAATTAGTGTGACTAAATTTAAAAAAGTGTGCTCCAAATGTGCTGCAGAATGAAATTTGTATAAGATAAAAAAAATCTGCTCAAACCCTTGTTACTTTCATTACTGGAAATCTTAATTATACCACTCTACAGTGAGCAAAACTAAAGTATCACTAGGTAGTGGAGAAATGATTTAGATAATAATTTGCATAATTTATATAACTAATAGACTTTGCATAATTTTGTACAACCTGTATGAGCTGTATGTTTATAGAGAGTAAATTAGTATGTATAGTAACTTCAGTTACTGAAAATACATAATACAGTCGGTTGTTTGGGCCAGCTTATTTCATGCTATCTGAAAATTAATAACAGTCAGATCTCTACCATACAACAGAATACGTTTTAGGGCTGTCCAGCCTCCTTTTAGGCTTAATTGCTACGTTGTCACACTGTGTGTAGATACTAATTGCTGTCTGATAATGCTGTGGCTGGATCAGTGCAGCACCAAAGCCCTGTATCATTAGCTCATGCACAACTAGCTCAGAGTTTAGCTTCGCTGCACTCCCAGTTAACCGAGGTTACATCAATGGAATTAGATGGGTTGTGCACATCTGTGGGACAAACTTACCCAAAGCCATCCACATAGTTTCGTATTATCTGCTACGTTGCTTCTCTTGATGTGACATAGCATAGTGCATTGATTTCAGTAATCCTTCAAAAGGTCTCAGTAACTGACCAGTGCGTCTCAATTTCATTGTGTTCCCCTCATAGTCTCTTCACAGTGCATCTGGTACTTACTTATTTTTTGGAGTTCACAGCATGTTCTGCAGGCCGTCTTTTTCTTCCAAGTTGCCCAAATCAAAAGAGAAAGCAATGTAGGCTTGCATTTCTTGTTCTAAACTGAATTTTTTGAGTCTTTAGTGATGGTTCATTGGAGGTTTGATCTTGGATCTATGAATGAGGTTCTGTGTGTTCTCGTGTGGAAGTGCCTTCTTGCATGAAGGACAGATGAGTGGTTGGTTGTTACCTTTCATCTTATCCTTGTAATCACTTTACCATGGCAGTCTTTTGGTTCAGTTTTGAGCATAAGTAGATTTTCCAGTAATTCTTCAAATGCTTGTAGAAAAGAGGATGAAGGCAAGATCCTACTCCTGTTGCTGTTCTTCAGACTGTGTACAACAGCCAGTATTTCCTCTGTCTGGCACCCTCTGAGGGAGTTTGAAAACTTGCCAGAATATTTCTCTAGTGAATTATGAAATACCTTAAGAAGTGAGAAGGACCATGGATGAATGAAGAAGTGAGTGTCCTTGCCAAAATGTGTTTCTGTTTATTTCCTTGCTTCGGTCTGTGCTCTCCCTTGATTTCTTGGTTCACCTGCTTTTTGTGATATATGATGTAACACAGATAATTAATTAAGAAGGATCATTTTTAGTTATAGGCAGGTCTTTCTTTTTCCAGCTGAGCTCAGGAATATTTCTTTTCTCACTAACATTGTTGTTATAGGCGTGATGGCCTGAAGAGATAAATGAGATAAGATTTGTGGGAAGAGGTAATATCTTTTATTAGACTAACTGATGTGGCTGGAAAGAACAGAAAAGCTTTCACATGCACAAAACCATTTCTAGCTTGGGATCTTTTTGCTTTCAACTGCCTAATAATTGACTTGTGCCTGTGAAGCAACAAAAGCAGTTTCTTGATCTTTTTATGAATAAATGCTATTTGGGAGGTATCCGCATGTTGTACCTTCCACAGCTAAGACAGATTATCCTGGTTTTGAGACTGATTAAATCTTTTCATTCAGAGAGTGTAGTATAGTCATTTCTCTTTAAGACAACAGTTTCTTGAAATGTTAGGGTTTGTTTTCCATGTGGTCAGAAGCGTAAGAATTATAAAAACCCACATGAGCTCTGATACCTCACTGGGTTTTGAGCCTTGTCTGAGAAACTGCCTTTCCTTCTCATGTGTGTGTTTTGAGATGAGTAGGATGGGCATGGTGGCATGTTTTATTATTACATTTACTTAGTGATATCCAGATGTATTTATTTTGATTAATGGAAGGACATTGCTTTTAAATAGTCCTTCTGGTTTTGCTGAGCACAGTGCAAATAAATATCTGCTGTAGGAATATTGTGTGTGAGATGTACACCCTATCTGGCTGGTAAACTTTGGAATAACTGAAAATATTACTACAAATGCTTAAATTCTCAGTGTATTTCATACACTGTCTCTTGTTACTGCTCCTGCATTGACTGAGTGCTGTTACGCTGTGTTCTTACACCCTGTGGGCAGTCTTGTTTGAATTTTCATGAAGGGAGAATTTACAATCCAGCAGTGCAGAGAACTGGAGCGATGAGCGCAGTGTCTGAGGGTAGCAATGAAAATACAGGACGGTCGGTTCACTACTTTGCAAAAATAATATTAGGAAGGAGGCATCCTTATTGTTCTAAATGAATCGTGCATGACAGTATATAATTGATTTATAATATAGGAAATGGATAAAGGATGTGTCAAGATGTTTGGCATGCAGAAGCGTTTTGTGATTATAGCAGTGCAAGGTTCTAATGTCATCAGCTCTCCTTCATTTCCCTGGAGCTGGAGAGCCCTCATCATCCTGTAGAAATATTGCTGGTGAGGTTTTCTTGGCAGCTCTTTAGCACAAACAGTTTTCTGCTGAGGGATGTTTTCCAAATTGTTCAAGGACAGCGAACTGACTATTTCCTGAAGCATATTCCAGAATTAGTGGAGTGTATAGGTCACATGATTTTCCTGTGTCTTGCTGGTCTGTGCACTGAGTTCCATGATGATATTTAATTTTTAGAAACCTTAGAAAGACAAAGACATTCGCTGAGAGGTAGAAAATAAAGGACATATAAACGCCAAAACAATATGTCATCTAAAAGTTCACATCATGATTGATAAGTGTGGGTTTTTTATTGTTGGCTGTTAGCTGAATAATAGATTGTTATTTCAGTAAGTTTTGGCTGGAGCAATTTGACTTGAAATGTTTTTTTCACCTTTTTCTTTTAGGTCCTTTATAACATAGTCCTGATATTTTTAATTTTTTCATACACTGATGCAGATAATTTTTTCAGTGTTGAGCAGCATCACAGGAAAGCCTATCTTCATTATATAAATTGATGTAAGAGTAAATTGATTCAGAAGAAAATCCAGATATGCAGCAGTTGTTACCTACTGCATTCTATGGCAAATTAAAAAATAAATTAATTACATGAAATGAGAGGTATGCTGTCTTGTCTGATCTAGAAAGCCATTTTCATTACTCTTAACATTATGGTGAACATTTTCTAGCTTAACATAATATAAACAAGCAAGTTGTTTACTTGTTGGAAAGATCTGAATCCTAAGAAACATACACTCCATCCACATGTGGAGGTTCCTCACAGTGTAATCAAATTAACAGATTATGCCAGGCCACTTTCCTCCCTTCAGTTTCCTCCTGATGTGACAGTGCAGAAATTCCTGTAATGCATTTAATATTTTAAAAGACTTTGTTCTCCTACATTGCTTTGCTACTTAAAGACATTCCATGTGTCTATATTCATTAATTCTCTTTATATGTAAGAAGGTAAGGGTTTTTTTTTCACTACAACCTTTCTCTCTTTTCCTCAGCCCCACACTACTTAAACATGTTGCTTGTCTTAGTAGCTGGAGTAATTTACTGCAAATATTTAAATATTAGTTTATTCTTTCTATATGACCCCAGTTAGAAGGCATGGAGATGTTGGAATAGGACTGATGGCACTTTAGATTCGAACGGTAAAGATAGGGACCAGCCTTCACTGTAAATACACCATGAGAGGTGTATTTGCATGTGTCTGTTGCAAATGCCATCATAAATTGTGAGATTTTTTTTTTTTTTCTGATTAGTGCACATCCCACAAACCAAGAGTCGTAGAGCAGAAATCCCAAAGCCTCTTCCAAAGGTGACGCAGCTGGTGGCCATGCAGAAGGTTTGATCCTGGTACTTGGAAGTTGCTGATAATCCCTATGTTTAGTGTCAACCTTGGTATTTTTGGCTGGACTCCTCTGTATGGTATGATGTGGTGTGTTAGAGATGAGGAGATGTGTGATCCCAGCCACTGACCTGGCTCTCTGCAAAAAGGAGCCAAATACCTAGGCCTTTATTCAAAACTGCAGGAGTTTCCTAGACACTAAACAGTGTGAATCATTTCAGAAAAATGTCAACATCCTGTCAGAAAGTGAATTCATCGTAATGTAGATCTCCTCTGCTTGCGAGGCTTTTTCAAAGGTATTAATGCTTTTAACACAACCACGGTAATTCTTCTATATAAATGTTTAGATAGAAATTTTACAAGGCAAGAGGACAGTTTCCACACGAAATATGAAGTGTTCTTGGGTTTATAGCACATTTTCTGTTAAAGCTCTCAAAATAACTTGTTTAGAATTTCTTGTTGAAACATATTTTTGTCTAATGTTTAAGTATTTATATTCTAAATACTTACTGGCCTTCTACACATTATCTGTGTTATACTTTTGCCTTTGCCTGGAAGTATGAGAGACCCATTCTTTTTTGCTGTAACTAGCTCTAGGAAAGTCTCTTCCCTTTAACAGCTGCTAGCAAGTGCCCCGTGGGCAGCCTCTGGCAATGTACACCCTGTGCAGAAACCACCATGATTTAACCATTTATGTCCCTTTGATCTGCTCTCACTCACCTCTAGCTATATAAGATGTATGAAAGAAAGTAGGAGCTTTGAAGCCAATGGTTTCTCTCATTGTCTTATGCACTTGAATAAGTCTGTCTTGATAGGTCTTTAATAGTGTTATAACCAAGATAATTTTTCCTAGAAACCCCACTGATTTGATGTTTTGTACCCCATATAGCAATCATAATATTATAATTTGTTTCTGTCACATTTAGCACTTCTTAGAAGAGACTGATACCTTTCATGACTGATACAGATATTATAATAATCTGTAATATTAATAAAACCCAAAAAAGATTTAGGGCGTACTTATTAATACATATCATTACTCTTATTGAAGCAACATTTTCACTATCAGTCATCATAGATGTGGAAAATGGAAATGTTAGCTACAGGAGGGAAATTTAGCTGTTGCACAAAATACAGTTACTAATTATATTGACCTTTGTGGGCTTCTTGCAGCATCAGCCAGCAAGGATTTAGGACATGCTAAATTCTTGGTGTCTGTTGACTGGGATCTAATAATGGAACAGGAGTCAGTGGAAAGATGTTTCAGATGGTTCTGTTACTGAATAATCTCCAGACAAAATAACCACAGAAACCCCTCTTGTGTGCTCCAGTGGCAAATTCCAGTGTCTCTATTCATGTGTGTCTCATCCTTTGTGTCTCATCTTTGGAGAGATACTGAAAGATTCCTGATGCAGATAATACAAACTAAACAGCTCCAAACATGTATCTATAGCAAGGTTTTGACTTATCAGCTGTATTGGTTTCCATCTAACTGGAACTAGCCTGACACTATCCAGAAATAATTTTGTCATGTGCCAAGCAGAGATACTGTAACTGTAGACATGAAACTACAGTAAGTCTAGTGCATGTCACTGTATGTTTCTTTCTGACAGCTGTTTACGTTAAAAATAAGTATTTATCTTAGGACATTAATAATTAGTTATAAATATATATATACAGAGAATTAATTTCATATAATTAATGAATTAATGTCAAGACAGCAAAATATCTGTTATTCACTGTAGATATATGTGCATCAATTAATGCTTGACTTTGGAGAAAAAGTGTGATAGTTTGCTGGTTTTACTCTTGCAGTGATATATCACATGATATACCATGCTGTCCCCCCAACATCAGTCTGCTAGGTCCACGTATAACAGGCCTTGTTATTTTGCACTTAATTAACAATTCTGTTGATTTGTATTTGACCCCAGCAAAATTTTTAACAAATAAAGACAGCAGCATAAGACTATGCATTAAACTTGCTTTCCTCTCATCTAGAGAATCCTGGGGTTTCTGAGTCTGGAAGCCACTGGTAACATCCAAATGCATTAGGAAGGTTTACTGGCAAATAACTGTTTTACCTAAAATGCTGCATATGAAAAATTCTCAGGGAGAACATCCTTTCCCCAAATTTCAAAGAAAGTAAGTCAAAGTCAAACAGAAACATGTTTAAGGAAAGCCATACCAAAGAGAGCCCCAGTAGCGCTCAGATTCTCTATTGTGTTCTGTGCATCATAGCCCAGAAAGCTGTCAAGGCTGTGCATAGCAGTTGGTCAGAAAAATATTATAGGATCCTGTATCTGCCTGGGTTTCAAGTAAAATAAATGATTCCTGTACATTCGTTGTGACTGTACAGCAATAAATTATTTATTTTCTTAATGTATATTCTTGGGGTTTTTTTAAAATCCTTTTATTAAACATGAACACAGATTTCTCTGACTGTTACCTTTTCAGTGCGTTTGTTGTATACGTTAAGTGTCTGGTTAAACTAAGAGATGAGTAAGTCTGTGTGTCCTTCATACAGCATTCAAACCCCACTTCAAGTCTGTTGGTTATTGTTAATTCAGTAAAATCTTTCTTTCAGTAATAAAGGTGTTTACAGTGATTGAAAGATTGTGACTATTGGTAGTCTGTATCTGGTCCATGTATTATTAATTCTTTTGCTTTTTTTTCCTCACAGGTTTTTCATTATTCTTATACAGCTTCATATGTGATTTATAACATTCACACAAGGTAGGTCATGTTGCTTTTTCAATACGATGTCAGTGTTAGTGGTTCTATTGGTGAATTGCCAGTGTGTTCAAGTAAAAAAGTTTATTTTTTTTTCTTCAAGGGAAGTTTGGGAGCTAAACCCTCCAGAAGTACAGAATTCAGTTTTACAGTATGCAGCTTGGGGAGTCCAAGGACAGCAACTGGTAAGCACAGTCACAAAAAATGCTGTGGTTTAATACTGTATTTACTCCAGACAGGCTGAAATTAAAAAAAACAACCAACCAAACAAAAGTCTTCGGTTAAGTTTTATTATATTTTTCTTCATTGTGCTAGTGTGGCACTTTCATAGCTTTAAGGGGATCCATTTATTTATTTTTATGCATTAAACACATGTAAATGTTTTTCCAGTTTGATCTCTATAAGTAAATTGTACAATTGTTGAAAGCATCACATTTATAAATGTACAGTCTTCATCTGGATATGCATTCAAGTAATCCCCAGAATAACGATGTATATGGCTACTGCTGTGAGAAGGTAAAGTTTTCAAGTGCAAGATCCATGAAAACTGTGAGCAAATGCTAAAACATAACATCCGGAAGTGCTTGTGCTGAATTCAATGAAAAGTTCTGTTTTCATTTGGCCACGAAATTACTGACAAGGTCAGTTGTGCAACACTGAATTCATAATTAAATAAAATATAAATGCTCTGTTTCATGTATTGTTTTCTACCAGGAGTTTTACCATTTTTCAGGAACATAAATCATCCATGCTCATCATGACCAATCCCAATGTAAAAGTTAAAAACTTGTGGGTTTAGATCAGCAGAGAGATTAGACTCACCTGTGTTGGGTAATTGGAGGCAGGAGTCTTAGAGAACTTCAGCTCAGAATAAGAAATTCAGATAATCCTAGTCACAACCTTCTAATAAGCTCATTAATGCCTGCTGGCATGATCCTGAAGATTCACGCAGAGATGCTGTAAGCTGTCTGCAGAACATACCCCGTTGCTCATACCATTGATCAAGGTGGCGGGAAGGTAAAAAACGGTTTTGGTTAAAATGTATTGCGTTAAGCAAATGGAGGCAGGAAGGAGAAAGTAATTGGAACATGCTTGGCATGGTTTAATAGTTAAACACATTAATTTATTAGTCATGAGTGTGTGGTGACAAGATTGATGGTAACACATGTTGGTTATTTTCTAGGCAGTATTATGGAATGTGATAACTGATGCAGATTGTTGTAGCAGAAAGGTGATGCATTTGCAAAACTGAACAGAATTCAGAAATATTGTAAATTAAATTACAGTTTATAAAATCTGTCTGTGCTGTACCTCTGATTAGTAATTTAAAGTACACCTAAAATTGCATACAGTGCTTAATGAGAAATCTATTTTTTGCTTTCCTGAGATGGATTTTTAAGGACAGGAACACACCTAGCAATCATAAAATTCAGAAAAATAATGAAGCAGAACAGGATTACGAAAAAAACCCCAGTTTTTCCTGGATTGTCGTTCTGGAAATATGCATGAATACTTTCAGATATGGGCACAGATCTCAGAACAGTGGAAAAATAGGTGGTTGTTTCAGGTGCAACCTTAATCATCCAAACTTGAAAATGTTGGCATAATTCATACTTCAGTGAGAATAACATTACTCATCTTTGTTAATGTCCCTAGTAAAGTTAATGTCATGCTTTAAAAATATCTGCTCTACTGTGGGCTTTATGTTGCCATATGGTCTGCAGAATTAGCAATAGTAGCTGTGATTAAATCACAGAATCTTCTGTGCACTCTGAATTGCACCAAGTGTTGACATACAGATGAACACCTGCAATGACAGGATACTAAAGGTCACTTTCATAAGAATTGCCAGGAAGAAGAATGTCCTCTTGAAACTGTTTATGTGGTGAAAGGAATTTTCTAAAGCATGGCATTACCCTTCCACTTCAGCAGCAAGACAGAAATAGAAAAGAAGCATGAATGAATAAAGACTGTTGTGAATAATGGTTGTTGCTGCAGTCCAAAGGAACAGCTGTCTCTAGCATAAAGAGGGCAGTAGAGATCATTCCAGCAGAATAGGTTATGCAGAGAAAAGATGTGCAACTGAGGACACATTTCCTTAATGGTTCTTCATTATAAAATGTGCTGTTAGAACAAACACTCTTGAGTTTCGAATGAAGATAGTACAGGAAGGAATCAGCAGTGAAACTGGATGAGAAGGAAATCATAAAGGGAGAGATCTAAAACATGCTTTTCCATCAGCAGTAGCTATTGATAGCAAAGGTATCAATATCTACGCTTAGCGATGCAGCTTAGCAGATCCATGTTGCCAAACACAGTACAACTGGTTTACCAAAGTCCCTCCTTAAATAACACATGTACTTTTTCCATATAATGAGGACATAGTAATAATTCATAATAAGTAAAGCAAGCAGTAAAGTACTACTAAAAATATCATCTTGTATTAACCCGAGTAATCTCCAAGAGCCAATAATTAAAACCAAAGAACAAGTGGAGAACAAATTAATGTTATATACAACAATTTCATCCAGAAACCCATGATGCATATCCTGTGGCCATCACAGAAACCAAGTATAGATATCATCTTTATGATGAAAAGGACTAGCACCCTACCAGGTGTGGTGCAATCATATAGTGATTACTGATTAGCAAAATTAGCACAAGATGTGAAACACAAGACACAGATTCGTCCAACCAAGCCAAAGCTCTTAACTTTACACTGTGACTGTTTGGAAGGTCTTCGATGAAATCCACACACAAACTTGGATAAGCTGTTTTCAATGAACAGGCTATAGCATAAAATAAGGTGTTTCCAATCCTTCCTTCTGCAGAAGACCTAAAGAACCACATAGCCTACATAGGAATGTACGTTTGAGTTCCTCAGATAAGTTTCAAATAAATACTGTAAGAAGATGAAGAGAAAAAAAATAAATATTTAAGCAAGAGAATCTGTGTGAAGCCAGGAACTGCGTATTGTTTGGCTACTGTGAAATCAAGTGTGCGGTAATGCTTTACATCCTGGTGAAAATTATGCACCAGCCTGTGTTTTCTAGTGTTGTGAATCATTTCTAGGACTGTCAAATGGGACAGCGGACCACATGTAGCTGTTGAATAAAACAGATTTAGGCTTATATCAGATAACAGATGACTTGGCCGTAATACCATTTTGTTTGAAGATACCCGAGTGGTTGCAAGTTATTTCAGTTTCTTGCTATTTACCTAGAGTAGAGGCTTTCATACAGATTAAGAGAAAAGCTCAAAGAAGCATCTGCTGTTTGAGTCACAACATTTGGGTGGTGAAATTGAAAATATTTCTTCTTAGGGAGAAGAAACTTTTATCTAATGAATTAATGTATTTTAAGGTCATGTTGCAGTTACATTTGAGAAGTGTTGTCAAGGTCACTCTGCATTGCTCTCTTCTAACTGCATTAGAACTGTGACAGATCTAAAATACCATTTCTGTGCAGTTTAGTGTGTGAAATAGTATTTTTATGTATTTGCTAAATATTTCTCACATTTGCTGATTTTTTTTAATTAAAGTTTTGAAAGAGAACAGTTGATTTATCTCTTTACTTCACCTCTACAGAATCCATGACCACAGCATTAAGTTTCCAGGGAAAACAAACTGTACCTAGATATCTAATTCTTGTCATCAACATTTTTCTGCCTGCAGTTTGCTTGATTAGAGAACTTGCTGCATGTGTCTAAGATATTACCTTGTAGGAAGCCTTTACTGAGAAGGAGAGTGCTTTGGGAGCTTTTAAAAGGCCTCTGGTGTTCTCTGTTCTTTAGCCTTATATTCTCCAATAGTTGCCAGCAAAGATTCTCATGTTTTTGTGCTTGACCTGGCTTGTATCAGATTCAGGCAAGACAGACCTTTCTGACTGGGTTTATCTGTGCAGATGTATCGTAGTACAGCCCTAACGATAAAAGCTGCCCTCTGGTCTCCAGTGTATATAGAATTTTCTATGAAATACGTAGTGTTTCTCTGCACTGCTTCTTGCAATATAGCTAGTTATGATTAATCATTGGACAGATTATTTCAGTAGCTCCCAGTGAAATGTGTTTAGAAGTTGCTCAGTTTTTTCTTAAAAGTTTTACATAAAGTTTGTTCTGTCTGCGTGGTAATATCTTGTGTGTTTAGTATGGAATATGTTATTTTCACTTTATTATTTGAACATATATTCCTGCAAGTCACTTTACCTTTGTAATTGTAATAGGTATTTTATGTTATTTATTACGTTGGGCTCATTTCCATTTTGATATATTAAGTGGTTTTGAAGGGAGCTTGAGTTATTTATCTGTACACATAAAGCATAAATAATGACTGATTGACATAGACATAAGAATGTCTATGCATAAAAAAATGCATATTTTATCAAAGCAGAAATCAAGAAAATTGTAAAGCTGTACGAAATACTAAACCCATCATTTTGTAGAAGCTTGATGGCTTTCTTTGTCAAGTTTTGATGCCATCAACGAAACATAGATGATGAGTTTTTGCTATGCCATAATGTAATTTAGGTCATCACTGTAGAGCTTCAACTATTACCCTGTATTCAGAAAGAATGATTTCTTGACTGTAGGTGAATTGTGGATTCAGAATGCTCTCATCAATTCTTAGATGATATTTTAAATATTAGAAATAAAAATTACACTCTCGCTCTAGGAAAAAACATAAAATTGGAAGAAGATACAAATAATAGAAGCTCAGAAGCTGAAGCTTTCAATAAAACAATGAAAAAGGTCCTCACCTTGTATTAAAAGTTCCCAAAACAAGATGCAAGTAAACCTAGAAACAAAAGAGGAAAATCTGCTTCAAGTTTTATTAATAAATGTACCAGTTCAAGAACTCTCTATTGCTCTGCTTTGTTATCAGTCACTTTTATCCTGGTTTTCTGGTTTGGAGATTAATTTTAACGTCCCTCCTCATCAACATCTACGGCCCCATGACAATGCAAGTACCAATTAGACCGTTGAATAGACGTATTAGCTTGACATTGCCTTACAATTGCCTCCTTTTCAAAATTTTAGCTTTTTTCTATGGCTTTCAAGTACTGGTTTAGAGAATAGAATTGTTGCAGCAGCAGCGTTCTTTGATGTTGTGTTATTTGCCAAGTCCCTAGATAAGCACTAGACTAATTTTAGTAAATGAGTAATTTGCAGGACTGTGCTAGACATTTACCTTCCTCAACAGATGTTCTAACAGCCATTAGTTGCTTAAAGCTTAATTTGCCATTTGCTCTGTCAAGGTTCAAAGTTACAACCACTACAAAAAATGGTAACTTAGCTTTCTGTGAAATATTTGCCATGTGTTTTCTTTTTGAATAATTAATGTTGTGGGTACTTGGCACCCCCTCCTGGCAAAAACAATTCCATTTGCAAATGAAGAAAAGATCTCTCAGGGTTCATGAGCCGTATTATTATTAATGGTAATAAATGAAAGTCTAAATAAATAAATGTTACCTCCTGTTTTCATTTTTAAAGTATTTTGCTCTTTTGCAGTGTTCTTCTATGAGTAACTTAAAAATCATGTATGGAAATGTCAAGGCTTTATTTCACCTTTCCTTCTAATCACAGTGCTAATGAGGCAAATGGCTGTAAAACTGTGAGGAAAATGTCTGCTTGAATTTATTCAGAAAAGCAGACATAAACAAGAACATTTTAGTGTGACATTAAGCACAGGTATGATTTCTTGTTTAATATGTATGAGAGATTCCTGACAGAACTTCTATACTTCAAAGCATATTTTGAGATCCTTTATCTTGCAGAACATGTTTTTATGAAGAAAGGAAAACCGTATGGTTGAGCATTGCCCACCTAGTTGAGTGTTTAAGGGATTTGACTATAACTCTAGCAAATGGTGAATCATGCCTCTCTGAAGGCAATGAGAAAATGAGGAGGCTGCTAAAGCTTTTTTATTTACTTTTCCAAGAATCTCTAGATTCCTGATGCAATATGTGCATGTCAAAGGCTGAGGATTTGAATCAAACAGTAAATATATATAAAGGCACACAATTTACTTTTTAACAGCAACATTTGACCAGCAGCAGAAGATGAGTTGTGTTTTATTTTGCAAGACTGTGTGTTCTGGTATTTTTTGTGTGTAACGTAAAATGTGCTAAATGGTCAGATCCTCTTAAGTTATTATTTACTAATATGTTCCAAATCTTTCTGCTGCTTTATTTTTCATCCAAAACCTGCTTTTATTAGGGTCATGATGATCATGGGCAGTATAATATTTTTCTTCACGTGAGAATTGGAGTTACGCAAAACTCTTAGCTAAAACTGTATTTTTCCTAAGCTGCTGCTATACATCAGATTTTCCATTGATTTCTCAAACTAGCAATGCAAAGTGTAAATGTACTTTGCCTTTTCATCCAAATGGTTCAATTCAAATTATTCTTCAAAGAAAAAATACTAATTTCTCTAAAGGTATTTTGTTGAATTATTTTCAATTTTTAATTATTAATTTCTGGGTGCCTGCTTCACTTAAATATAGGTGAAATCAGAGGTGAAGATAAGCATAAAGTGTGTGTCCTCTAGTTTCAAGAGAGATACTCTATACAAAGGCAGTTTTCTCCATGTCATAAAAAGGGACTGGAGAACACAGCCAGAAAACAGTTTTGGCAAATGTTTTTCCCCGTTTTTTACATATAAAAGGTGAAATATTCCATACGAGTTTTGTGAGCTCTAGAGAGTAGGAGCATTTATAAATGGAAAAAAGGCTGTGTTCAGCATAGATGTTGCTCCATCATTTTGCATAGTGAAAGGCAATGAACATGTCCTGGTACCAAAGGTTAACTTAAAAATATTAACTGTTAAAGATTAGATATGGCTAGCAGTTTGTCAGAATAGCTCCTTGGCTATTTCTGAAAAACATGAGGAAATAATGAGAAAACCATGTGTTTTATAGGAGTATTATTCCTCTACTACTGTTTTTTGCATGGAACAACAAAAGACCCAGCAGCTTTACAGAGAATAAATTGAGAAGAGAGACAAAAGATGTTTCCCTTTTCCCTGATTTGTATTCTATTATCCCTGCTCTAGTATGCACCCAATACTTGACTCAATAAAGAAGCCTTGCATAGAGGTAGTGGACTTTCAAGTGCTTCACAGACTGAACTGTCCCAAACAGGAATGCTATCACAAGAGTCAGAATTCTATCCTTCCTGTATATCTCTTTCCTAATGACGTGTTGTAAGGCAAATTGGCTTTCTTGCATCAAGTTCCCTATCTATATGGAGTCTGTGCAGGTAGATGTCATCTGCTAAAATTTTGTCCCATCATAAAGACAAGAGAGCACTTGAATGCTGTGCACAAGATGGAAGGAGGCACGTGCACCATACAAGAAGGTAAGCTGGTTCAGCAATACTAGCTGAAAGTACAGTGCTTTATGATAAAACCAGCTTGTTTTTCTCATGTAGAAGGCTTCCTGGTTAACTTCGGCATTTGAATAATGTACAAAATTCTCAGGGATCACCTATCACTGTAACAATAGTAGAAAATGTCAATCTAAATTTGTAGCGCAGCATTCTCATTTCTGTCTTTTCTGACTTTGCTCCTTGCTGTTAGGATGCTTCTTTCCTTCCATCAAAGAAAATATAAACTTCCTCCTCTGGCACCCAGTCCAGGCAGTTATGTTAGATAGTTTTTCCCATCTCCCAGCATTGTTTTTTTTTCTTCTAGAGTTAACTAAGTAGAAAGTTTTTTATATTAGCTTCAGTTACAGATTGATCAATCTGAGTATAATTGAATGTTTGATATCAGTGTGAGACGAGCATTCACAATACCAGAGACCATTGTAAGAGATGTTACGGTAAAGATTATGATTTTGTTATAAGTATCCAGGAGCAACGTAGTCATGTAAGAGTGACGTTTCTGTCCATGCTTTTCCATGCTGGTTCATTATTCGGAAGCTATCAGTAAATGGCTGAAAAGGAGTGAGTTTCTGAGCATAGGCTGTTTATATATAAAGGTGTTGTACACGTCACTTGCAGACGAAGATCAAAGGGCTGAGTAATTCAATCCCTCAAAGCCACGTTCCACAGTGCTGCAGCCAGTATAGCGTTTCAGGTGCTCCATGGGGGAAAGCAGTAGATCCAGATTATCAGCTTGAGGCCAAGGCGTTCTTACTGTAATCTTCTGTGGAATCACAAAGACTTATAAAGTAGCTTCTTGCATAGGTTGTGGATGGGATATTACAAGTGATGTTGTTTGTGTACCATGTAGCACAACGCGTGCACTCATGAGTAAGTTTTCATGAGAAGGCAAGGCATGAATTTAATGAATGTCATGATTCAATATCATTGGAAAGGCAACATATTAATGTGGGGCTAAATAAAAGAAGGTAATGCTTCCTCTCTTTTATTGGCAGTCAAGGACATTGGAGTTATCATGGAGTTGTTGATAGTCTGAGTTCATGGCCTGCTTTATTTGATCACATTAGAAACGCATCTTATAGTTGCATTATGACTGCACCCTTGCTATTGTTTACAGTAGATTTATAAACTCTCTAAATAGCAATTAAATATAATAGCCTTATAGATTGTTTGTGGTTGTTCAGAAACAATTGTGCTAACACATTACTGTGATGCAGTGGCATTAATCTAGAGAACGGAAAAGTGGTGCTTCAGTGTTCTGGTGTTCATGTCTGGCAGCTTGATGACTGCAAAAATAAAATGAACATATTGTAGCTGACAAAAAAAAAGGCAGTATATGACATTGGGATGTGTGTGTTTTGAGGTCTCCATGTTTCATACTAGTCAATAGCAACTTCCTCCCTGCCTTAATTACAACATAATCAAAAGGTTGGAAAGTTTAATCTGAGAAAATTCTTGTCTAGGTCAATCACAATCTTTTGAAAATTGGTACCTGTAAGAGTAAATAGAGTTGTTATTGCTAATGATTATAATAATGTTGTTACTATCTGTTATTTGTTTTCTGCCCCATTTGCAGTGTCTGATGATTCTGAAACATAGATCATGTGAGGGTAGATTTAGTCTACTGTCATGCTTTGCTTAGGCACCTGCTGTGCGCAGTGTCTGCATAATGTAGTGGTGTGTCGTGCATGTGGAACTGTGGAGTAATGGTTGGAGCAAGCCTGGGAAAATTGATACCAGTATATATTGAACTGCACAAATAAAAAAAGTGCAGAGAGGAGATCAGAGCCACCCTGCACTACTGGAGACTACAAAGCAGCTGTATTACAAACTATTGGAAATTTCAGCTTGCGATTCCAGTCTGTAGGATCTAAAGAGATTACAGACAGAATTCAGGGGGAAAGGATATAACATAAAGCTGCTTTGCAATACAGTTCTGTAGAACTGTAAAATTTGTCATTAAAATTTGCCATTTTAATGTACACAGGCTGAAGAAAAAAATATGTAAGATGTGGAAGAAAAGGGATTTTGGAGAAAGTCTGCATTATTGTAACTGGCAAACTCAATAATGCATGCTCTAACCATCCACAATTATAAAAGCTTTATAGACCACTTTCCTGTGGTTTATATTATCCAAAATACAGTAATTCTCTTTAGTTCTGAAGATTGTTACAGAACCTGTAAGAAAGCCATCAGGAAAATAATCAGTCTCACCAGTGAAATGCATTACAACTGCTTTGGGTAATAATTTGCCACCTTGCATTTTCTTGTGTCTCCATGTGTAAGTAACCTATTCATTACCTATTGAGCTGCTTCCACAGTTTATTACTGTGGGTGAAAATGACAGATACCCTTTACCTTTATCTTGCTCCATGTTCATTACCTATTGAGCTTCTTCCACAGTTTATTACTGAGGGTGAAAATGACAGATACCCTTTATCTTACTTCTTTTCCAAATCATGCAAAGTACTCTCTAGAAAACCCGTGTCTATGCAATTATGTACACAACAGATCTCACATTCACATGTATGGAACAGTAAATTGACACCTAACTTGGAAACAACCATGTAAGGATATTGCTACAGGAGTGTAGTCTGTGTACCTGTCATCCTTACCATGCATGCAGCCCATGAGCAGTTTGAGTAACCCCTGTGCCCATACTTCATTCATTAGAGTTCATGTTGTCAACATGTATCAAATCTCAAGCTGTAGGTAGAAACAAATCAAAGGGCATCACAACATCGGTTCATCACAGAACACAGGAAAAGCTACCTTCCTCGATTGAATATCATAGTATCATAGTATCATAGTATTACCAGGGTTGGAAGGGACCTAATAGATCATCAAGTCCAACCCCCACCACACAGCTCAAGGCTAGACCATGGCACCAAGTGCCATGTCCAATCCTGCCTTGAAATGCTCCAGGGACGGCGACTCCACCACCTCCCTGGGCAGGCCATTCCAGTGGCCAATGACTCTCTCAGTCATAGAATAGAGACCTGAAGGGTTTCTGTGGCTCACTGTTGAATGTCCCCTATGGTTCTTGGTCACGGAATCACACAGAATGACAGAATATTAGAAGGAACCTCGAAAGATCATCTAATCCAAGCCCCCTGCCAGAGCAGGATCACCTAGACCAAGGCTCACAGGAACATATCCAGACAGGTTTTAAACACTTTGAGAGGAGACATAGTCATAGAAAAGCTTTTATATATAGACCAGGAGGTTTGGATTGCCATCAGGAAACTTTTAACTGTATATAATAAACAAGTGTACCTATATAACTTTGTATGTCCAATTATTCTAGTTGATGCTAGCAAGTGTTCTCTTCCCAAACTGAGAATTTTTCTTCTGTAAGAGGATGAAGGAAAACATAAATTATACTGTTGTGGCATTGACGTACAAAGTGCTTCAGTGGGAAGCTGCCTCAACTAAATGAGATTTTGGCAAGGGAAAGGGGCAGAAAGACATACTTGACCTCTGCATAGGCAGGTACAGTAATGATCTGGCAATCTCATACCTCTGTATGTCCCAGAGGTATACTAACTGAAATCACAGATGACAAGAAAATGTTCAGTTTAGACTTGAAGAAGAGAACAGACATTGCACTGTGACTATGAATTTTGTAATCCGTGGTGCTATTAGATGAAAAGCCTCTATCAAAGCTTAGATTTTTTCTTTTTTAATATTTATATTTAGTTTTGTAGTCCAAAGTTAAACCAAATATTACTTAAAAATCAAAGGAAGTGCATAGAGATCTGCATATACATAATTGGAGTCAAAACAGAAGTAGGAATTGAAACCACCTTTATTTCTAAAAATTAGTTTTAAATTTTAAATGAATGATTCAATCTAAGATACCACTTCTTTGTTTATTTTAGATTATTTGTTTGCTCTGACCTTAGCGTATGAGGCAGTATGTTGTTCAGGAAACAAAGATCATTGGCTCTTTGAATGTCTAAAACTATGTATCTAGATATACATATACAGAATATATGGTGATGTAGTATAAACATCATCAACCAAGTTTTAATCAATCTTTTTAGCTTCAAGCTAATGTTTCCTCATAACATTTATGTGTGAGAGCTCTATGCCAGTATGTTAAACTCCAGATTTTTTACTACTGGTTAAACTGTCTATATGAAAGCTGTTTAAATTGTTCTTGCACATTTCACTCCTTTAGCTGTGGTCTAGGTAGCCTAGCAATTTATTCTCATTCTTAGGGACGTGGTTTAGTGGTGGGCTTGGCAGGACTGAGTTAATGGTTAGGCTCAATTGTCATAAGGGTCTTTTCCACCCTAAGAGGTTCTATGATTTCGCAACTGATGTGTGTTTTGTTTCACTGCATGCTCCAACATGAATGCAGGACTATGAGAAATACAGCTGTTGTGTGTGTTGTGGGACTACTTTTCTCTTCCCAATATGAGGATAAAGAGAATTTATAGTTTGATCTCTGAAGAGTACAGTACCAAATTTGCTGAATGGCTGAAAAGTTTTCTTTATTTGGCTTTCTTCTGTCTGATAAGTAGCTGATATTATTTGTATTAATAGTTGATAGCAAGAAAACATACTTCATCTGGAAATTTTAATGACTGATCTAACTGAGGGCAGCTGGATTTGGCCTTGGTTAATGTGTAGTAAGACAGGAAACAGAAATAATGGCAAGAGGCAAGCCCAGATGGAAAAAACATCTTGAAGCTTTTGAAGAATTAATTATCCAACTAATTAGCTGGCAGTCTCACAAAAAGAAGGGATAGAGTTTTTCCATATGCTCCAGAAATGAAGATGTCTAATAGATCTTGTGCTGAGAAGTAGCTATCAGCCATGATAATGGTGGAGTCAGCTGGTTAGCCAGATTATCTATGTGGATGCACAGGATAACACCTGTTTCTGCCTCAGGAAAAAAACCCTCCTCAGAGAACAAAAAGGACAGTTGAGTAGTATGGTGCATAGAACTTTGGGCTGTAAAGACACCAGTGCTATTTCAAAGATTGGTGAACTGTGTGTCCTTGCCAAGGTCACACAGAAATAGAGCCAGATACGGGCTGTCTGAAGATGCTTTATGTCAACATCTTTAGCACTGTCATTAGCAACTGCTAGAGCTCTGCAGCAGAAGCATTTTGTGAATGCCTGAAGGTCTCCTTCTAGGCATAATCAGAAATTCCTTAGTCTTGTCATAGCTCATTTTCCCTGTGTGAAAGGTAAGGATGAGTTTCATATTCTCTGGGATGTTAACTGGGAGTGCTGAAGTTGTTCTAAGTTGGAATAGTTATTTATATACATGTTGGTCAGAGAGTCTGTAGAAGAATATGATTATTTCCTCAGCTTGTATGTAGGACACTCACCTGTGCGAGAAGAGACCAGTTCTTGTTGTGTTAGTATTTTTTGGCCAAAAGCTTATTGATACAGATGCAGCCTTTGTTTCCTTTCTAGCCATACCTGCTCAGTAGCTTTAGAGTTTGGTTGGCGCCTTTCCTGAACTAGGTGAATCCATATAATGACACCATGACATTAGTCACACTCCACCATTTCTTTCCTCAAGAAAAGATGCTGGAATCTGCTATCTATTTCTTTTGAAAATGTAACTTCAGAAGCTGTTAAAAGATCTATAAGGTTAAATCATGGCCACAAAGCCCAGTAACACTTGCATTTTGCTTTCCATATATTTCTGTTATTGCTGATGGCAAAATGTATTTGTGCTGATGGTATCGATCATCAAACTTGGGCAGATTATTTAGAAACATTCTTTTATTAAATTAGGAAAGTAAGTCACTGATGAATCTACCATTCTGGGATAGGATGACTTCAAAGGCTTTGCTGATTTTCTTCTGGTTTAGTTGTTAGTGATGCTATCATTTCACGTCAGCTAGTGTGGAAATATTGCACTAGTAATCTGAAAACTTGTGCCTTATAGGACAACTTTTCTTGTCTTTAAAACTGCGGCCCTACAGCACTAGGAAGTGTGGCACAAACCAATAATTACCTGTATGTGTAACAGAATGGGGAGACATACCTTCAGCTTGGGCAAAGCATGACGTAAGTGAGTAATGTTGCTTCTAGATCCAAAGCTGTTTCTTCTTGTATTGGGAAACAGCGTCAGCAATTCGTTATACCTGTATAGGTGGTCTTTGTACTATCTATTTAAAAAAGCTTGTTGTGCGGTAAGTTTACCGTATAATATTTGTACAAAAATAAGTTTAGCCATGAGTAGGGACTCCTATCCATGAGTAAGAGGAAGGACCAATGCTAGGTTGTTAAGTCTACCCCCTGAAAGTCAGGTTTGGGATACATTTGCCTTTCAGCCTGGTAGCTTCTCTGCAAGACTGATTACTAGTTCCAGGGAAGGTGGTGGGTTTTGTCAGCAAGGGCAGCAGCTCAGTTTCTCATCCATCTGAAGAAAACCAGGCTTTTGGTTATAAATACGAGTCTGAACTTTGGTGTTTGGATGAATTTCTAGGACATGTGCAAATACCTGATAGCGACTGTCTCAGCTGCCAGGGCTAACTGGCTGCTGGCAGCCTGTGGTAGAGAAGCTGCCTCTGCTTTGGTAGAGCCCTGCTTCACACACACTCACTTCTGTGCAGGGTAAGCAATTGCACGGTGACCTCCACACAGCTCCAGGCAAACTGCTGCTGCTGTTCAACTGGTGAGTTAAAAGCTTGAACTGTGGCCAGTATGCTACTCTGCAATCAGAGGAGTGACTGAGTGTGGGTATGCCCAAGCAGAAGGCTTTGGTGGAGCACCTGAAGGGAAAACGTAGGAGTATTTTTGTGTAATTTAGCAGCTTTTCTCTGCCTGTAGTGTTTCAAATGATTAAAGACACACAGGAGACCTCTCCAGCTATTGGCACTGAGTTTGCCGTTCATCTGTGGGATTAGATATCTCTATGTTCTCACAGCTGTCTGCCATCTGGAACTAACTGCTTGGACTGGGTGCTCTGCTTCAGATCTCAGCCTGAAATAAAGTAATGTAATTGTGAAGCATGTTGAAAATAATAAATAAGTGTTTTGGAAGAAATTAATTTAGAAGAAGGTTTATGGAGAAAAAGGGGTGTAGAGGCTGACAGATGTGCCAAAAAGATAAGGGTTAGTGCTGTAGGTAGAACGTTAGAGCAATCAGGGTTTCAAATTCTTCACCATCAGTTGAAATAAATGTGATCCTTATCAAGAATTAATCTCTTACTAATCCAAAACATTCTTGCAGATGTTTTTTGTTAATTGAAAAATGCTTAATGAAATAATTAAAGAAGTGCTATGGGGTTTTATTCTTCATTTGGTTTAAGGCTTGGTGTGATTAGCTGTGCAAAATCTCTAAGAAAACAAAAAGTCAAATCTGAAGGCAGTAGATTTAGTTATTTTATTTATTCCTATTTGCAACCTTATTAGCTAAGAGTCTTAGCTGAAAAAGAAGACTTGTAATACTTTAAAGATACTTGTGAAATATGTGGTGAAAGGAAGAGGTTAATAAAGAGTAATAATAATTTTCATATAAGATAGCATAACCCAGTTCCACTTTGTGCCTTTTTCAATTTATTTTCTTATCATTGTGCCTGAAAGCTGTGAAAGTGCTTTGGGCACAAAGCCACTAGTGTATTCGTGAGGATACCTGTCTGATTCACAGTTAGCAACTCCTCTTTTAGCAGTTAGGGAAGATTTGGTAGTTACAGTCAACATATTAGCACTCATTATGTTGTTAATTAGACTCAAGTATATACCAAGGAAAACATACTAAGAAAAGCCGTTTTAGTTTTACTTGTGCCCAAACGCCTGAGTGAAGATAGACTGCCAAAGGACATGTCTTTGGTTTTTTGACAAAGTTACCCAAAGCACGATGCCCAAACTGATGAAGTATGTGAGGTTCCCACCTCAGAAACCCATGGGCATATGTTTAGTTTTACTTACTGGAGCCAGGATTTTAGTGACCTGTATTTGCAGGATTCTGCTTCAAGAATTCTTTTTTAATTAATTTTTTTTTTTTGAGAATTCTTGCCCCTGTGTCATGATTTGCTGCCTGCCTTGCAGTATTTGAGAGTTTAAGTCTGTTGTAGGAAAAGTTGTAGCCTCAGTTCTCTCCTAACCACTTGCTACCTCTTTCATTCAATTCTGAAGACCTAATTGCAGCTCATAAATTCAGCTTCTGTCTATTGCTGTACCACAGCTAATCTACAGCAACACCTTCTACCTAAAAAAATAAAAAAACTCTGTCTAGTCCTTCTGGTTTTGAGATAAAAACTGAGAAACAGATTTTAGTGCAGCATAAAGTAGAACAGTAGGAGTTTTCTATAGGTTCTGTTTTCACCAGAAAGCACTGGTGTGAATGTTTAAATAGAGTAAGAAGCCTGAAAATATATGAAACAAAGAGAAGGAACTTAGGTGTTTTGCAGAGAGTTAGAACATATATTTAAGGACTTCCTCTGTGTTTGGGGCCTGAGGTAGGATTTTTACATGTTACAGATGAGAAATACTTCCATTTCTACTTCTAGTTGGTGAGCTTGTGGTAATCCAAATAGAGTAAGACCAATCTCCACGTTCCTTCTAAGGTGACCCCATCTCTGGGGTAGCAGCAGGAGCATCAAGTGGTGTGGCCACAGCAGGCAAATGTTAGTCAAGGACTAACTGAGGAGAAAAAATAGCCCACTTCACTGCTCTCATGTAAAACTACAGAGATGCACATGCTGCTTCTGGTCACAGAGGAACGCGAAGCCAAGATATTTAGCGGCTGGTCAGTATTGTATGTCCATGTGCTAGGCACAAGCAAGCAATATCTGTTCTCAATTCCATGAGCAAAACTAATTTCAAGCAGTGTTCTATTAAAGTTTCAGCATTTTTAGAGTTGTATATGAGGTACATTTGTAACGCAGTAATGTTGTAATGGGAAGAAGAATTCACAATGAGTGTGCGTTTTAGAAATGTCTCACTTGGCTGCACTGCTCTGGCAGTAATGTCAGATGGGAGATTGGTTTTTGTGGCTACACTAAGTGCTTGTGCTTAATTGAATCCACAGCCTGGATTTACAGAGACCAAGGCAAAGAGCCTCTCACACTGCTTCTCATAACCTTCCCAAAAATGTTGTCACTTCTCTTGAAACTCTGCTGCCTGTTTTGCTAGGGAAATCACACCCAAAGCCTTATTTCCAAGAGGAGAATGGGTAAAATAATTATAGATGGGCACTTTGGCATGTTCAGGAATGGAGTGGAATGCAGTCGGCTGCAGGGGTTAGGCAGTAGGAAGTGTGTGTGAAGCAGTTTGTGGGCTTTGGAAAATGCCACCCCTGAAATACAACAAATACTTAGAATTACAGATGAGATTAAATGACTACTCATGATGGCAAACCTTTCAGAGATGTTTTTACAGGCTCAAGCATGGGGATATTGATCTTTTGAAATGCTGCAGGCAGTGCAGAGCAATACTTCCCAGTGTGCCAACCCTAAATCATCAATGTGCTGTTCAGTTATGTGGAGGAACATGAACAGTTGTATTCCATAAATGTTTTACAAAGGAACATAAATTCACCATTTTTAATGTTAAATTCAAATAAGCAATGAGCTTGAGGCTTGCTAGGGAGAGGCCTGCTGGTGCCTTTGAAGATTTTCAAAAACTTTAAAATGTTCAAGAAAAAATGTCCTTTGTGTGGTAGCTTTCAGTGTTGAAAGAACAAGTGTCGTGGCTGATAAAGAGAGAAGGGAAACTTCAGATTGACAGAGTGTTTTGGAGATGTTGGGAGGGAGGTGGTTGAGGACGGAGACAAGCCACTTTATGAGATGCATGGGAGGGGTAAAGCTAAGGAAACCAGTGATCAGTGGCATAGTGGTGAGTCTGGTATTCCTTCTGAGATGCTTACTTATCTGAAATGTGTCAAAGGGAATTAGCAATGCCTGCTAACTTGTAATAACAAGATTGAAGACCTTTTCATGGTTCAGTCATAAAACAAGTATTACTTTATCCTGTACTTTGACTGGCAGTGATGGATTGAAATGGAAGTTTTTCAATGCAGAGACTAGACACTATTAAACTTCATTAAAAATACAACAGCCTGAAAGGGGAGCAGAGAAGAAGAAATGGTACTTCTAATCTTCAAAAATTAGTTAGATTGTGCTCATTTAATTAAAGAAGCCTAAATAAAACAGAATAATTTGATCAAATAGGTTTTTTTATAATCTCCTGCAAGAAATTGTTTATATAAGAGGAGATTGTTAACTATAAGAAATGGCATCTTACTGAGCAATGGCAATAGGGCTGCTCCCACTATTTATGCCATCTGTAATTTAGTCTGGTACAAATATTTTTAGTTCAATTACATAGCAAGTACTTAGCTAGATTATTTTGGTTTTCTTGATTGGGCAATTAACCATGCCTTGTTATTACTTGTATTTCTTCTTCTACCTTAGGAAAAAATTGTACATTTCAACTGTGGACATTTACATTTATAAAAAGCATTTGTCAACATTATTACAATAATTTTTAATCTTGTAATAATGATGAGGCACTGGAACAGGTTTCCCAAGGAGACCTCCTTCCTGGAACTGTTCAAGGCCAGGCTGGATGGGGCTCTGGGAAGCCTGGTCTAGTGGGAGGTATCTCTGCCCAGGGCAGCGAGGTTGTAACTGGATGACCTTTAAGATCGCTTCCAACCCAAATAATTTTATGATTCTGTGATTATTTGTAAAGGTGTAACTGGTCAGTACATTTTTGGTCATTCAAACAGGATCAGCTGTTTTTACTTCAGTTTTGAGTCATTGCTGTGTTCTGTTTCTGACCATAAAGAGCTTTTTTTCCAAGTTATTCTAATCATGATTAAAATCATTGAATGCCTTATGGTATAAAACCCCCTCAGCTTTATTGCTTTCTGCAGCAGAAATCACGAAGTGGCTACTGTTAAAAATCAAGAAATGCCATTAGTTTGGAGAGTCACAGGGGAATCTATTTCAGATGGTAATTGAGAAGCAAAGAGAACAGCAGTAACAGTGATAATAAAACTTTTCTCTGTGGTTAGTATTTTCCCATAAGTCATTTATTATAGAAGTATAAGAGAATGATGAATCGCTAGGCTTTTAAATGGTCTTTGAAGGAAATATATTTGCATCATGTTAGCAGTCCCCAAGACTCCATCTGTCTGTGGGCATTGATAAAATCATGTAACAAAAATGTCTGTAGTGGGTTGCTTCTTTGGTGCTGTTAGTTGCATTTTCTCAGTATGAATCAAGATGGTGTGAAGTATTGGTATTAGTTTGATTCATTTGTTAAGCTGTGCAAGTACATATGTGGCCATTGTAATTTAACAAAGAAATGGGGAAAAAAGCTTCAATTATGAGATGATTGTAGCTGAAATATGAGTCCAGTCACTAGCATTGACAACTTCAGAAAGTGAGGAACACAGGGATATGAGCAAATAGGATTAAGAGCATTATTAAGGGAGTTCTAGTAGCTGGGGTTTTGCTCTTTATAGCCCTCTGTAACTTTTGGCTTGTTAGTGACTTCAGTGTCTATTTCTTATTAAGCTAGACTGGGAAAGATAGGACCAATTAAAAAGTTTTGGACTGCATATATCTAAATTACATTCAAGTAAAGTGCTTGAAGGTCTCCTGGCTGACAGGAGAAGGGCAGACATATAGCCTGTTATAGCATAAGTCTTCTAAGAATTTTCATGTATAAACATTCCTCATTATTTGTGCGTCTCCTGCCATTTTTTGCAACCACCATAGTCCTCCAAAGTCTTCTGTTGTTTTTTTTCCTGTTTTTGGCTTTTATTTTGGCTATTTCTTTTACTGCACTGTGTCATGGAGTCTGGTGGTCAGACTCATAAAGTGAGTCAACTTGCAAGTCCTTTGCAAGTGAGCAGAGAAGTAAAAAAAGCAGATGAAGCTGAGAAGTAGCAGTGAAACAGGAAAGGACTGTCCATCAGTCTGTTACAGGCAGGAAAAGGAAGATCCTAGCCTTGAAAATAAAAGGTGTTTTTATAACACCCTTGCAGTAAGTTTTGGTGTATCAGAGTCAGAAAGTGTCAGCAAGCTGAGAAAAGTTACCAGCGCTCTGTTCTTTTGTTCTTTTCTTTTTTTTTCCTGTGATAATATGTTCTCACACCATGATATAAAGCTGTAACTTGTATTTATGATGTCTATACTGTGCTGTATGCGCTTGCAGAAGTGTCTCTCATTTCACAGCTAGGAAAACAGATGATTTTATTAGATAGAATGGAATTAATGCCGAAATTCTTTATCTGTTCAACTGTTACAAAACTCATCTCCTGTACGAATCTGAGGAATGGAATACTTCTTAAAGTGAATAGAAACATTTCATCTGGGAAGACAATTTCAAAGGAAGAATTTGACTTGACATAAGTATTAAAAGTTTGCTTAGATTTTCCAAATTGATAATAAAAGGAAATATGAAGCCAGTGTGTTGGTGAACTCGTGTTGAATTATTCTGTAGACTGTTCTGAGCCTGAGGAAGTTATGTGCTTGTTGCTGAACATTCATTTATATCTACCAAAATGTTCTTTTTTTCTCTCCCTTCCTCTTGCCTCATCCAGATTTATATTTTTGAAAATAACATCTACTATCAGCCTGATATAAAGAGTAGCTCATTGCGCCTGACATCTTCAGGAAAAGAAGGAATTATTTTTAATGGAATTGCAGACTGGTTATATGAAGGTAAGCCGGACAAATATATCTGTTTATTAAAATAGATTCTTGTACAGACCTAGCAGCACAAATTATTCATTTTACAAAAAAATGCTGTCTTAAGGTTGTTTTTGCTTCTTTGCTTTCTCATTTTCTTGCAAGATTGCCTTTGTGTCTCTTCGTAGTTTGCATATAACATTTTCTAAGAAAAAGGAATGAATTTCAACTGGGATGTATCAAAACAGAATGAATTTCAAACAGAATGTATCCAGTGTTTGATGACAACTAGGCAGTGTGTGAAAAAAGTTACAGTAGTGAACTGTTGTTCACTATGGGATGTTACTACCATCTTCAATGGGGATGGCATTTCAAATCAATCTAAACTCCCTGTGTGTTTTACTCAGTTAGAATAGCTCCATGTATACCTTTGGAGCTGTTCTGTGCTGACAATGCAAGTGAGAAGGGAAAGGATTCAGTTTGTTGCTTGTATGAGCAACAGTGATAATCTGTGTGCAGTCAAAACATCCTAAGGGAAGGCAGCACAGGAGAATTGTAGTGCAGAAGGTGTATTTTCTTTACCACTGGATAATAGCAAAAAGTGATCAAAGGTGACGCTGTCTGGTTCCCACTTTGTTTTATCAGTGTCTGTCCTTCAGCCTCAGCAGTGGTTCCTGGCGTTGCTGTCATGTTAGAGTGATTCACAAGAGATTCTAGCCACTCCAGCCAAGCAGTAGCACTGTGCTTCATGTAAAGAACATGCTTGAATCAAATCTGAGTGTTTTGAAAGATCTGAAGGTGTCATACTGTTACCTGAACAGTGGCTGCTGCTTTTGCTTAAATCAGCTTGGGCTAGACTCATGGAAAACTTACTGATCTGGCAAGAAGTGCCAAAACAGAGAGGATGATAGCTCAGTCTGTGATATCCTTCGGCTTCTGAAACTGTCTTTGGAGGTTGGGCTAGATGACCTATAAAGGTCCCTTCCAAAGTAAACCAGTCTGTGACTTTTTGTAGTACCACAGAATCTTTCTCTGTGCACCCAAAATGCTTTTAATATAATGATTTTTAAGAAGTGGGAGCAGATTGCCTGGCTTGGTACAAGAGCTTAAAACTGACACACATTTCAATTATTCTTTCTATGGGAGTAATTAGTTTTATAGAGCTCAGCATTAAATATTCAGTTACCTGAAGTATGTAACCTCTCATATGTAGCATTTGGCAAAGCACAGGTTTTTTTAGGAGTGGTTCTACACCATACAGCAAGGAACTTCTGTGTTGCCCTTAGAAATAGCCTAGGGTTACCTCTTAACATTTTGCTAGTTATAAGCAGATACACTCCTGATGTGAGCTATCTGCCTGCTAGCAAACTCTGAAATTAATAATGGTGCTTTGTATCCCTTAGCTATATAAATGCCTGGTTCTGAAAGTTACCCACTATCAGTGTTTCTATTAATGGTTTGAGATACCATGATGGACTTAAGGACAAAGAACATACTTGAAATGTAATGTAGTTTTGTATTTACTTCATGTTCTTCAAATCTAAAGTGACTAGCATGCCGACTGAACAGTTTGGTCATATATAGCTCATTGACGTTCATAAAGTATATTGAGGTTTTGCTAGGAAAAAAGTTAAGTTAGTAAAAGTCAGAGTCATGAATGTGACAAAGCAATTCTGGAAGGATTTTGAGGACACCTGTTCCCAAGAGGGCAGCTTGTGTTTCTCTTCTCTTTGGGGTTCAGCTGGGTGCAGCATGGAGCTACAGCGAGTGACGTGCAATTAAGGCTGGTTATACAACTCTGCTCTGCAGAACCAAATGTAATATGAGGTTCTTTAAAATAAATTCCTTCCTAGTCTTCAAAGGATCATAACTGAGGCTGGAAAGGGCCACAGAAGGTTACCTAATGCAGCCGATCAGTTCTGGTATTTGCCAGGCATTTTATTTTATTTGTCTGGAATGAATGGACTAGATCCCATCTAGACAGGTAGAATTTCAGGACATATTTCAATGGAAGAAATGGGAAAGGTTTTATACGATTTGGACCTCTATATTCATGTGATCTACATTTAAGAACTAAAGAAAATCTAAATTTATTTTCTTTGAAACATGCCAATATACATTTTTAAAGTTTATTTTGTATTTCAGATTACCTGTTTATCTCAGAAGCAGTGTATGAAAGAGGTTGATGTGGATTTTTGGTAACTTAATACCTTTAAAAGATTATCAAAGCTGTTGATAAAACAAATGGCTGTTTCTTTAAGCTGCAAATATTTCATGATTAACAGATAAAGAGAATGTGATAAACTTGGAATGGAAGGGAGCAGATAGCACAATAATGGTAGTGGTGCTTGTCTGAGGTTATGCTCCCACTTCCCTGTCTGTTCACATCATTCCTACAGACACATTAATTAGTATTTGGGGACTAGAAGGCTTTGAAGCTTCGCAGGACTTCTTTAGCTGACAATAAATTACAGATGTCTTTATACATGCTGTGGGTGATTTTTGCCTATGAAGACATGAATACATAAGCGTCACACCTGGCTGATTTTCAAGAAGGCCATGAGACTGCTCTCCAATTTTTGAAAAGCAAGCCAAGCATATTCATCCAAATACCTTATCCCTCCATGTCAGTGACTGTCCTAGCTTCTTTTTCTTATTCTCCATAGCTATATATATTTGTCTTAAAAAGGAAAAGCAGAAGGTGTGTAGTCTGGGACTTGAAAGTTTTTGAAATAGAGTGAGAGGTGACACACATCCCAAAGCCTTCCTCATGATGCATGTCCTAAAGCCTTCCTTTACTGATTTTGTCCATTCTTTTCCCTGATTTGTAATCCCTGACCCAAATAGATGTTGAATTTCCTCAATATACTGCTGCTTCTTCCCCGTTAACCATTGCTTCTCATTTGTTTTCTTTCATCATTTGCATGAGTATGTTATTAGCATTTTTGAATGCATTAAAAAGCATTTGGGAAGAGTTTTTCTTTCTATGAATAACCTTGCTTGAATGCAAACAGTTCTATTTTAAAACAAACACAGTTATGATTTTTGAGATCTGATATTCACCATTCATTCTCTGCTCTTCTCCTGTGTAAAAGTTCTTAGTTATTGTCCTGGGTTTGTCTGGTGAGGCCGCTGTAGTGGATAGTTTTCAAACCATAATGATTATCCAGCCAAGGAGACAGTCATGACCCAGGATATACGACTTTGAATATAGGTCCTAGCGTCATTGCACCTAACCTTAGATAATAAAACCCATTAAGCTGCTTCAAAATGTTCAGACTCTGACTGATTTGTGTCTTGGAGTCTCCACTGACAATATAAGTAGTTTTTAGGTAAATTCCTGTTAGACATGCAGCTAGGCCTTTGTTCCTGTTCATAGAATCACAGAACATCAGGGATTGGAAGGGACATCCAAAGATCATCTCGTCCAATCCCCCTGCCACAGCAGCACCTAGACCAAGTCACACATGAACATGTCCAGGCGGGTTTTAAACATCTCCAGAGAAGGAGACCCCACAACCTCCCTGGGCAGCCCATTCCAGTGCTCCATCATCCTTACCGTGAAGAAGCTTCTTCTCATATTCACATGGGACCTCCTATGTTCCAGCTTACACCAATTGCCCCTTGTCTTATCACTAGATGACATTGAGAAGAGCCTAGCTCCATCCTCCAGACACCCACCTCTCACATATTTATCAACATTAATGGGATCACCCCCCAGTCTCCTATTCTCCAAGCTAAAGAGACCCAGCACTTTCAGCCTCTCCTCGTAAGGGAGGTGCTACACTTCCTTCATCTTCATTGCTCTGCACTGGACAACCTCCAGCAGCTCTGTGTCCTTCTTGAACTCAGGGGCCCAGAACTGGACACAGTACTCCAGATGTGGTCTCACCAGGGCAGAGTAGAGGTGGAGAAGAACCTCCCTTGATCTGCTAACCACCTCCCTTCTCATCCGCCTCAGGATACCATTGGCCTTCTTGGCCACAAAAGCACATTGCTGGTTTATGATCATCGTGCTGTCCATCAGGAGCCCCAGGTCCCTTTCTCCTACACTGCTCTCCAACAGGTCAGTCCCCAAACAATACTGGTACCTGGGATTGTTCCTGCCCAGTTGCAAGACTCTACACTTACCCTTGTTAGACTCCATTAAATTTCTCCCTGCCCAACTCTCCAGCCTGTCCAGGTGTTGCTGAACAGCAGCACAATCTGCTGGGGTGTCAGTGACACCACCCGTCTTCGTGTCATCAGCAATCTTGCTGACGGTGCACCCTAATCCCTCATCCAAGTCATTAATTAATAGATTGAATAGTACTGGTCCCAGCACCAACTCTTTGGGGGACTCCACCAGATACAGGCCTCCAAGTAGACTCTGTCCCATTCACCACTACTCTCTGGCTTCTGCCCTGCAGCCAGTTCATGATCCACCTCACTACCCAATCATCTAGACCACACTGCCTCAGTTTGGCTGCGAGGATGCTG
>JAOXOE010000602.1:28211823-28241819 GCA_028565055.1 Phoeniculus purpureus | reverse complement strand
ACCTCATTAATGTTTATAAATATGTGAAGGGTGGGTATCAGGAGGATGGAGCCAGGCTCTTCTCAATGTCATCTGGTAATAGGACAAGGGACAATGTGATAAGCTGGAACATAGGAGGTTCCACATCACTATCAGAAGGAACAACTTCTCACTTAGGGTGACGGAGCACTGGAATAGGCTGCCCAGGGAGGTTGTGCAGTCTCCTTCTCTGGAGACGTTTAAAACCTGCCTGGATATATTCCTGTGTGACTTGATCTAGGTAATCCTACTGTGGCAAGGGGAGTGGACTAGATGATCTTTTGAGGTCCCTTCAAATCCCTATTATTCTATGATTCTGTGAAAAGTGTTTCTAGGTTTTGTCAGGATACTTCATACTTGAAAGTCATGATTCTTAGTCCAGATTAAAACCTTCAGTGGAACCTAAACACAGTTTAGTTCTAGACACTTGAAGTATCACCATTATCTTACATGAACAGTTAGTACTATAAAAGGCATTAATAAACATGTTTTACTTGATCAAAACAAAATGGCTATATGTATTACATAGCATTATAAAATATGCACATGTAAGCTGTAATATAATACATGATGTTTTATATTTGTATGTATATATATTTATATAGGTTAATAGGATCACTGAATCACATCACCAGTACTCCAAATCAAACCACTAATGTAAGAAGAGAAAGCAGTGGGCTCCTTCCTATCCTCCCTACCTACAGGATACTTGCTGTGTTTATTCCTAGTGGGGTGAGGAATGGTGTCAGAGAAGCTTGCAGATGTCCTGCCTCACTTCACAAGCACAGGTGTGACAGAAGGGTGAGGTCCTCCAGTGTAATCTTTGTAATTATAGTCTTTCCATAAGATAAATATGTTAGAAGTATATGCACAGTGCATTCCATCTTGCCAAGAAAAAGAATAAAAATTTGTCGGGAGTATGACGACAGGCATGCAGTAGTCTGAGTACAAAGCTAGGCACTCTCCCCTGTTTCTGGGAAATATCCTTTCATTCTGATCCTGAGACACTTAGACTGTCACGATTAAAATCAGTAGGAATTCTGCCATTTTACTTGAGGTTATGCCTTCACCATAAATCTAACTGCGCTGTCAGAGCTTTGCTCAGTCTAATTACTGCTTGCCTCAAGATCTCCTGTGACAGCAAGATCAAAAGGTTCATTATATGTTCTGAGAAAATCTTTATTTTATCCATATTATGTTTCCACTTTAATGCAATCAAGGAAACCCTTCTCTTATAGAGCAGGAAAACATTACAAATGCTGTTTCTGTACTTGAGGCATTATTCTATCGCTCTTTTTATTCCAAATTGAGTATATTGTCTGTAAATTTTTCTAGAAGTCAAAATTTGTGTCTCTGACTCTATTCTTTTGCCTTCCATGGATTATTTTGTGTCATAGGTATAGAAAAATGAATGGAAAGTGTACCTGTATGAAACACCTATCTTTTAATATGTCTTTTTCAACACATCCCTTTTCCTTTTGCAGTTTGCTTGTGTCAGATAGTGTACTGCATCAGACACAAAATATTACTGTTTTTCTTGTTTTCCTGAGAAATTACAGTTAATTCAAAACTCACTCTTGTAAACAAATTCTTTAAACATTCTTTCCAGTGTATGCTCACTTGTGCTTGTTTCTGCTGATAGCATTTTGTAACTGGTTTTGTGGGCTGTTGCACTTCATTGGAGAGTAGAAGGGGGAGTGTTGAAATACACAGTGAATTTTGTAATATAATGTGTTGTCTGGACAGAACAGTCAGCTGGTGGGACAGAAAGTTGGTCTTCACAGCACAAACTGTACCTGAGATTTGTGGTTCTGCCTGAAGACCAACAGCAAGCACAATTTCATGTGCAGATGTAGACTGGGTCAGGTCCCTAACAGCAACGCAAATCTTCTGGAAGGCTCCCCATTTAAAGTAAAACAACTGTTAATTTTTACTGGGGTGTTGGATGAATTATGCACCAGTTGTGAACTGAAATTATCTCTTTCCTTTATCTCCAATATCTGCTTCTTTGGACATAGGCAATTTCCAAAAATCTTTGAGACACCAGTGCCTCTTTATTTGTCTCTGTTCATTTTGTTGTCTGAGCTATTGAACTGTTACTCCAGTCATCTTGGTGGAAAAGACTGTAGTGTAGTCAGTGAAATGTTGAGCTGTCTTCATGCCAAATGCTCCTCTGATTTTCATCATCTTTTCCTGATGGGCCTCTTACTGCTCTCAGGGGGATAAGCAAACATTGAGAGCTGGGGGTTGAGGTAAGGCTAGCAAACAGGAAAGTGAGATAAGTCTTGATGTGATCATCTGTGGGCAACTACTTCCCCTGTACATGACACATACAGCTTGACAGAAAGATGGAAAACCTTTTACAGCAGAAATCTTTTCCTCTATTCTTAAAAAATCCACACTAAATCCGGTCTGCCCTGTGGGAACTGCTGAACTTCAAACTCCCAGGTGAATAAAAGGAAGGGAATTCCAGAAGCCTTCTAGGGTTTTCTTTATGTCAAACTAATTCAGAGCAATATTGAGTGTTGCAGTCATGAACAGAGACACAAACCTCATAAGCAGCTGAAATAACTATTTAGAAAAAAATTTCACACATGATATCTCTGGGTTAAAAAATGAGATTCAGGAAATCTCTGTTCTTGAGATTAATGTTGATTTTATTTATTTCTTACTGAAATAGTCACTATTACAGTAGACCAAGTGCTACAATATTGGTGCTGATGGGCTATTGCCTGTGTAATCCAACATTAGTCATTGGAGTTTGACTTAAAAATGAAATGTTGTCTGTGGTTAAGTCTGAGTAAATATGGTGTGCTAAATGTTGTAGTCCTAAAAGTTGTGAATTAATAAACAGAGGAAGGTCATTTTGTTGTGATTACGAGGGTCAGTTTCATCTATTTAATTATATTAACTCTTATATCTTTGTCTGCTACTTCATTGTTTTGGCAATGTCAGATCTATGACTCTTCTCTTATACATTGGATAAATAATTATTATGTTGCAGAATTCAGGAAGAGGTCAGACAGTCTTGATCTTTGAGCATCCCCTGTCCAAGATGATGCAAATGATTTCCATTCATTGTCATTAAACTTCTGAATTTCATACAAGGTTCTCAGCCCTTAGTCCAGCTGTTTGTCAGGAGCTTATGATTAACATTCATGTGACTCCACCTTTGTTTTATTGATAGTTTCAACTCTCGTTCACACTAATCAGCTTTATGTAGGCCCCATATCTTGCCCTGCTTTGGAAACTGCAAAATCAGTTTGTTTCAAATCAATATTCAAATCACTAATATTCTGAAACACATGTCATGCAACTGGAAAGACAATGTAAGCAGACAGACTTGGATCTGTTCAACCAGCAGTACTTGGGAAGTGCTTAGATATGTGAATTCCAGGTAGTGTCACTGCTTTTAGTTGTCATTGGGACTCTGCTGCTGAATCATGTCTGTGTTTGTTCCATAAAGACAGAATTTTACTCATGAAATGTGATTGCAATACACTCTTGCTTGTAAAGGGGGAAAGGAATCTAATAAACCAGGAGTCCTTTGTCTTACACATGCTATTTGCTCTTCTGAGTCTTCTAGTAGTCAGTAGAATATTGAAAATGGATGAAGAATATTCAAGGCCAGGGGAGAAAATTTCCTAGTAACTATGTTGACAAATCCTAAGAGTGTGACAAAAAAAATATTGTACTGAACAACTTTCTGCATTGAAAGGGAAACATTCTTCCCTCTGCCCTGCAGAGGAGGGTTTAGAGGATTGAGATCCCAGCTGAAGTGGCATTATGTCATTGTGACTTCCTTTCTGTTATTCAGGCAGTGACTCTTAGAAGTTATGCAATGCCCTTGCTAGAATGCTCCAGAATAAATAACCACTTAACTGAAGAAAGCAAGCTTTGCAGAGTTGCGTGTTTGAGTGTATGATGCTAACATCTCATCAGTGTTTCTTCTTTGAGAGACAGTATTTGGTTACTGCTGCTAATGACAGTGAGATATAAATACTGGGTGCTCACTAAATATTGCCAACTAAGTCCTAGGCTGGGGGACGTGGATTTTTTGATGCTTTGAGAGCTTAGTTTCAAGGACATATGTCCTAACAGCAGTGAGAAAACAGACTACAAGGGCATATGGAGAGAATTCCATCGAGTTCTGATGAAATGATTTGTTCTCAGATTCTGTGTCAACCTAGTTTTAATTATTTTCTGAGTGAAACAAGCAGTTATGATTCAGTAGTTTTATGCTTCTGTGTTTTATTATGTGACTTCATTGCAAGCAAGGAAAATCATCTGAAGGGTAATGAAGATTTTATTTGTTTAAAGCTTATTTTATTTTCCCCAAACCATAACAAAGGCCTAATGAAAGAAACTACTTCTTGGTGTAGAAATTGTTTCTTTTATACTCTTTCACTCTTATGTCTACAGTTATAGGACACTGACTTCAACACAAGAACTAAACTTCTCAGAAAAAGCATAGTGGACCTCCTTTTGCATGGTTTAATACTTAAAGATATGCTAATAAGAAATGAAATGCTAATAAGTGTTTCATGCAAAAACATGAAAATATGTATCTTCAGAGATAGATGTCCTTCAGCTGCAGCTTTTGCATTAGTTACATTGATGTCAATGGAAGGAGATTGTTTATGACAGCCAAGATTCTGGTATTCAGTGCTCAATCTCTAAAACATTACCTGTTGTTTTTCTGAAAAAGTAGGGTACTAGTAGTTTGAAGCCAAATCCACACTGTCAAACCATGAAGAAATTAAAGTCTTGTTGATCTATAAATCATTTGTTTGTTTCCTTAAATCATTTGTTTGTCACCAAGGTTTAGTAGCACAAGCACTACATATGTAAAAGTCAGGCACAGTAAGGACAATTCAAAAATTGAACAATATGCCAACTACCTTAAAATGCATAGTCTGGATGTGATGTGACGGCTGGAGAAGAGTAATCACATCACAGAGCTAGAGCACCTCTCCTCTGAAGGCAGGCTGAGGGAATTTGGGCTGATCAGTCTGCAGAAGGGAAGGCTCCATGGGGTTCTGATAGCAGCCTTCCAGTACCTGAAGGGGGCTGACAGGAAAGTTGGAGGAGGAATCTTTATAAGGGACTCTAGTGATAGGACAAGGTCAAATGGCTTCAAGCTAAAGGAGCAGAGGAAATTCCTCACTGTGAGCTAGTCAGGCACTGGAATTGGTTGCCCAGGGACGTTGCTGCTCTATCCCTGCAAGTGTTCAAGGCCAGGTTGGATGGGCTCTGGGCAACCTGGTCTAGTGAGAGGTGTCCCTGTCCATGGCAGGGCTGTAGGATCTCTGAGGTCCATTCCAATCTAAGCCGTTCTATGAAGAGTTTAGAAAACTGATTTTATAAACAAAAGTAATTTCATTTGCCTGTTGCAAAGTAGTACATCGGTGACTGCTTGAGTTTTATAATTGATTTCATTATCTTTTTTCATCAGAAACTTATTTGCAATTGCTAAGCAGTAAAATAATTGATTCACATTCATTTCCTAGTTAAAGATTATTGTATTTTTTTACATTATTACTTACTAATGTCATACTGCCTCATAATTTGGTTCTTTTGAACGACAGGGTGAGTGAGTTATCTGTTACATTAGTGAATTTTACACTTAGTGATAAACCCATAATATTAAATATTGTGCTATACAAATGCAGTGAAGATCTATTCATGTGATTAGCATTTTCTTACTGTAGTATTTTATACTACAGTATACCAAGTAGTATTTTATTGAAAAATCTCTACTACTACTTTGACCTGGTGAGACCGCATCTGGAATATTGTGTCCAGTCCTGGGCCCCTCAGTTCAAGAAGGACACAGAACTGCTGGAGAGAGTACAGTGCAGAGCCACAAAGATAACAAAGGGAGAGGAACATCTCCCTTACCAGGAAAGGCTGAAGGAGCTGGATCTCTTTAGCTTGGAAAAAAAGAGACTGAGGGGTGACCTCATTAATGTTTATAAATATGTGATTCTGTGGGTGTCAGAAGGATGGAGCCAGGCTCTTCTCAATGTCATCTAGTGATAGGACAAGAGGTAGGTGTAAGCTGGAACATAGGAGGTTCCACATCACTATCAGAAGGAACTTCTTCACACTGAGGGTGACAGAGGTCTAGAACAGGCTGCCCGGGGTGGTTGTGTAGTGTCCTTCTCTAGCGATATTTTTAAACCACTTGGACATTTTCCTGTGTGACTTGGTGTAGGTGATCCTGCTGTGTCAGGGGGATTGGACTGGATGATCTTTCGAGGTTCCTTCCAATCCCCAATGTTCTGTGATTCTGTGATTATAGAACAATTTTCATTTCATGAGAATACATCCATCAGAAGAAAAACACTATAAAGGTTAGATATGACTAAATGGCTTAAAATTTACAAGCTTGTTATGTTGAAGAGAAAGGACAGTAGAAGATAGAAGACAGGAAAGGACAAAATGATATGTGTACACAAAGGCCTCAAAAAAACCTGCTTGTACAATGCTGGTCAGAATGTGAATACATAGAAAGCAGCACACTTGCTTTTCTCCTTCTAGCCATTTAAAATCTTGTGAATTAAGTAGATTTGTTGAAATTATTCAGTGAGTAAAATTCCTCTTTAATTTTTTTTTCTGCACAGCTGTAGTTATTAAAATACCTCATAGGAGATTGTTACAATGCTTTACATTGTATCATCAGACTGTTAGTGTTACATCAGCAGTTAATACCATATTGAAAGCAAGAACATTAAAGGTTTCTGGGGAGGCAAAAGGGAAATCCATGAGCAAGTGCCAGTTTTGAAGCAGGTGGATTAGTGTGTCAATCAGCTTCTGACAACTTTATATTGAGGAACACTGAGTCTGCAAAATTATCCTCAACAGCATCTTGGGTTATGCTTAAAGCATGAACTTACTAAGTCTTCTAGAAATTCTAGATTCAAACACAAGGTAACAAAAATACTTGATTCAAGTATGAATATAATTACTATTGTGAGGAGTTTTTCTGAGTAGATGAGGAAGGAGGATGGACCTTCCTATTACACAAATTCTCCATGTGCAGAAAGAATGCACTGAATAGGGTGGTAAATTTGCATACACAGAGAGAAAATGCAGGAGTTTGAAATTAGAGGCTGCCTGAAGTGTCTCCAGTGTATCTGAGAGGCTCAGTCTGGTTTCTCATCTCTTCCTCTACACTAGCAGGCTTGGAAAATTCCCACAGTATTTGGGTTAAGGGTATGTGTGTAGCAGTTGCTATGCCTGCAACTGCTGACAGTGGCACCAGTTGCATCTTTGCACTGCCTCTGCTTTGTTTCCTTCTTATCAGCCGTGAGTTTTGGCCAGCATATCTCAGCAGCTTGTGTGCTCCTTGTTACTGGAGCCATGACCATAGCCAGCTCTTGAAAAATCCACTGGATCAAAGGATGTCTTATGTTTACAATGGTAGGGGCGTGTGTGTTGGTAGAAGTGGACCAGGATGGAGATCCATAACTATGCAAACCAAAATAACCAAATGGAAACTAAGATGAATCATAAAATGAGGATACTAATTTTTATTTTTGATGGGAATTGCTCTTCACACTAATTCTGTTTTCTGAAAGCAGTGGTGGAACCACTAGCAGTCTGAATGCTGCTCATATTAACACTGGAAAATGACAACTCTATATTAGAGTGGTCCTAGCTGTACACACTGGGGGGGGGGAAGGCATGCAAATTAATTATTAGATTATTGGAATGATCTCCTACCGTAGGAAGCAATTTGGAATGAATGCACTTTGTTAACTTGTGTGTTTTAATTTTAAATTAGCATTATTTTGTGTAAGCTGCTTATGAAAAAGCCTTACTAAAACACAGATACTGTGAATTTGCAGTAGGCATGTGACAATTTTACATTTTTCATTCACTTAAACTCACTATTAGTTATTTTACCAGTGAGGGCAAGAAAAAAAAGGTACAGCAAAGCAAAACCTGTGCAGTTTGATTTGTATTTACTCCTACCAGCTCTAGCCCTGTCTGATTTTAGTGCAGTTACTCTTGATGAGTAATAGTGGATGTTATACATTGCAAAGAACCTGTGAACAAATTTGTTCCCATTCCAGTCAAGCACTTTGCAAACATCTGGACTAAAGGCTTAGGCTTGCAAATGCTTAAACAGGCGCATAACTTTTCATGTGAATTGCCATATCAGTATTTTGAGCCAGTGTAGGTGAAACATTGCAGCCTTTTGCAATACTCAAGATCATAATACAAGTCTTGTTGGAAAGGATCTTTTTGTTGTGCCAGAAGCCTCCACATCTTTTCCTAATGAGGATCACTTTTACAGTATTTTTGGGGGAAGTGGGAGGATGTTGTGATCTAAATTGCTTTGCTCTCTGGGGATACAGTGACACTCGGGCTTCTCAGTTGCATGGAACAGTGGGTGTTTTTTTCAGGATGGTGGTCTCTTTTGGGTGCTTGCTTGATTGTTGGAATGTTTACTTATATCTTCTCAGCAACTTCTGAATTTCAGGTATGGAACTGAAGGACTTCCATTTCTTTTTCTCTGTTACTCTGTCTTCTGTTTGTTGTGTGAACATGAGAACATTTTATTCATTCTGTGCCTTCATAGAAATTGTGAAGACTCTAAGTTAGGTGGTGATGGTCCATTTGATGTCTTTTCGCCACATATATGTGGCTTTGGCAGCTCAGCAGTTTTTAACAGTGCATTTGACTGAGCTTATGTTGCTTCAAGACATCTGTCCAAGACTTAAAATTTACATTAAAGCAAAACTCTCATCTAATAACTAGTATACATCTGTGTAGTATCTGTATAGATACTTATACTATTTACTATATAGATACTTATCTGCGTAAGTATGCATCTGTATAAGTACCACAGAATCATAGAATGTTAGGGATTGTAAGGGACCTCAGAAGATCATCTAGTCTAATCCCCCATATATGATTATAACAAATTTTGGAGGGGAACACACATAGCAAAGACTGTCCAGGGAATTAATTGAGACATCTGGATGCTCTGTGCTTATCAGTGTCATCTAATACTTGGAAGTAGTATTAGATGAAAACCATACAGCAAACAAAATCCTCTGCTTTGTCACCTCAAAAGCCACACAAACTCCAATTACATTCTTTATTTGATGAAAGATCTTTATCAGCCAAAACGGATCCATTTATCCTTGAAAAACAGTATTTTGATTTATCTTTGAAAAATGTGTAAAAGATTTTGAAGACCTGAGTATTTTTTTTCTTCTCTGGCTATGTGTTTGTCAGTGCCATATCTATGGCAGAACAGAATGCAGTGAATGATACGCTGGTGCAGTTGTAAAAATGCTCATTACAGTTTGACTGTAGTAAGTTTCCGTGCCAGTAAAGCTGTTAGAGAATTGAGCATATAAACCAGATGCTAATATAGAATTCAATAGTGACTGTTAAATTAAAATATCATCTATAACTCCAAAAATATATAATGGATTTTTTTTTGTTGTTGTTTTGGAAAATTCGGTAGTTTGGCACTAAAAAGTCTAGACTTGATAGATTTGGAGGGAGAAATGTGCAGACAGGTATGCCCTTGCTTCACTGAAATTTAAATTAGTTATGAATTCTCAGGAATGAAATCAGCCCTTTCTGTCAGGAATGTCTGGTGGAATTTCATACAGAAATGCAGTTGCAATTGCCTGTGGTTATGTGTGTGTTTGTTTTGCATTGTGAAAGAACAGAAATAAAATCTTAACACAGTCAGAAGGTTTGCTGTAATGTATATTTAATTGAGATCATGCAGCCCAATTTTCTTTTTATGTATTTGGAGGCATATTTTATGGTCAATTTGTTTCTCTGCATATGGAAACTCCAAGTGTTGCCTTCTCAGTCCCCACATAAAGTCACTGCTGAGTTGGTGCTCGGGGAGCTCCCTAGGGATCAGGAGAAAATCAGTCTGCCTTCTCTGTGGGTAGAGTTTTAGAGTGACCGGTATTTCACGTTCATGACTATTGAGGCATCAAGAGGTCAAGTTTGTAAAGTATGTTGAATTCTGAGCAGCCTTTTGGCCATGTATTTTTCATTATTTAGAGCTTTTCAAACCGTCCTGTCTTGCTCTGTTTCACACATTTCTGTAACCTGTCATTGAGATGGAGGGCATTGGCTATAGTTCTTAGTCTTTAGAGACTTAGTCTTACACTTAGAGAGAGTATAGAATTTCATCTACCACAGAATCATGGAATCATTAGGGATTGGAAGGGACCTTGAAAGATCATCTAGTCCAATCCCCCTGACAGAGCAGGATCACCTAGATCAAGGCACACAGGAACACATCCATATTGTTTTTTAGAAGTTCTAAGCACATGCAGCACAGGCTTTAAGATGAAAGTACCTTCCCCACCATAAGTCACTATAGAATCATAGAATCAGTCAGGGCTGGAAGGGACCACAGGATCATCCAGTTCAAACCCCCCTGATGGCTGACCAGAGCCTCATCCAGCCTGACCTTAAACACCTCCAGGGATGAGGCCTCAACCACCTCCCTGGGCAACCCATTCCAGGCTCTCACCACTGTCATGGTGAAGAACTTCCTTCTCACATCCACTCTAAATCTACCCGTCTCCAGCTTTGCTCCATTTTGCTCCATTGATACATCTCTCAATGGTAGGTAAATGATGGAATGTAACACCTTATAGAAAATGGACTTTTTAAAGTATTTTTTGTATCATAGAATGCTTTTAGTTGAATGGAACTTTAGAGGTCATCTAGTTCAGCATCTCTGCGGTGAGCAGGGGCATCTTTAAATTGGGTAGCTCAGAGCCCTGTATCCTGGCTGAATGCTACTAGATAAAAAGTGTTTCTACAAAACTGACTGTGAACAGTTGCTCACAGTCTGGTTTCTCTCTGGTTTCAAGTGCCTGAATTGAGACCCACAGAGGACTTCAGCTATGAGATAGCTATTTTATTGACCTGGACTGGGGCTTGAATGCAGGCAGCCATGAACTCAGCTCTGGATGTATAATGAATGTGCAGTAGCAGAATTTGAAGTCCTAGAGAAGGGTGGCATTAAAAAGTAGTTCTGGGCCATTTAGGAGTCCCTGTGTTTAGGTGGTAATTGAGGGCTTTCAGGATCACAATTTTTACTTCAGGCCCTCAGGAATTGAGCACATTTATTTGGAAGACTGAAAGCTCAGTGTTTCATTCTGATGGTTCAAAAGGAGTTGATTGTACTCTCCTGATTATTCATCCATATCCACCACCAGGGGAAGCCTTTTTATTGCATTATTGTGTCACTTTTTGACAACTAAATAATTCTGAACACTCTTCTCCCAGAGAAGTAGAAAGTGTCTCACAATGTTTGGCACCTCTCTATCTACTAACTGCAGAGCATCTTAAAGTGATAGATGACTTCCACATGCTACAGAAAATAGAAGGTTAATTCACAGAATCACAGAATCATCATGGCTGGAAAGGACCTCCAGGGTTATCGAGTGATAACACATAGATCAGTGTGGTGACAGGCTGGGGTCTCATATGTGCTTTACAACTAGTGAATCTACTTAGGGGCATAGCCTGGCCTATGTGATCTGCTGCAGACTTTGTGTTCTTGAACTTCAGGAAAAAAGTTAAAAAAGCAAGCACATGCATTGTGTTGTCCTTATCACTGCTGTAATTCCCATACTGATTCTTGCTTTTGAGTATTCGGAAAAAAATCTTGGCTGAAAGAGTGGTCAAGCACTGGAACAAACTGGCCAGGGAAGTGATGAAGTCACCATCCTTGGAAGTGTTCAAAAGACATGTAGACATGGCACTTCAGGGCATGGTTTAATAGGCAATCAAGAGTTATTGGGTTGACAGACTCAATCATCTTGGAGGTCTTTTCCAGCATTAAGAAGTCTATCATTCTGTGACTCAAATTTGCTAAAGACATCATGGGTTAATGCAGGATGTGTAAGCAGCAAGGTCCGTTTTGCAGTTGTCAGAGTATATCCTGTTCAGTTTACATTTACTGTGCCCACCCTTAGCAAGGCTAATGCAGTAAATGTGTCTTCTCTGAAGTCTCCTAAATAAAGACGAATGAGGAAGAAAAACTCTTCACCTGACATTATATTAAAATTCTTATATCTGTGAACTTAAATTTTAAGTAATGGAACAACTGAATAGTTTTTACCTTTCTCTGAAACTTGGCTTCTCTTAGCAGAGCTCAGAAAATTACAGCTTGTTTTTTTGTTTCTGAAAGGTCTGGTCTCTGGAATAACTGTCAGAATTGCGCTGAACGTGCAGTTTGACTTTTAGGAGGAGAATCTAAAACTTCATTCTCCAGTGTTTCTCTATATCTTTCATGTTATGATTTCTTATATCCTAGCAGCCATTTAGAGTGTATTTCTCCTTAGCCCTAACTCTGGACATTTGATTGCAATGATAGTAAATAGCCAGTCTGAAGGTGGCTGTGGACAGCAGTTGAATCACAAAAGACGGTGTGGCCACTTGTCAGTGAACACACTGGAACTCTTTTGGCTGACTGGCTGAAAGTTCATGTCATCACCCATAGTGCTGGAAAGGAAAGGCTCCTTTTCATCTCATGTGTTTGCAGATGTAACATTGTACCTCATGGGTTTCTTGGTTTTGTCAATAACCTTGAGCACTGTCTGAGAGTTGGAAGCATAGCATGGACTACTAATACTCTCTTGAAGACTATAGATGTCTAAAGACATTAGATAAAAATCTCAAGCGCTTCTATCTACCAGGAAGATGTTATGGTGGGGGAAAATGCCCAAAGAAGGGCAATGAAGCCAGTGAAGGTTCTAGAGAATTAAGTCTTATGTGGAGCAGCCAGGGAAACTGGGGTTGTTTAACATGGAGAAAAGGAGTTCTCAGAGGAAACCTCACTCTGTACAGCTCCCGGAAATGAGTATGTAGCAAGGTAGGGGTCTGTCTCTTCTCCCAAGTAACAAGTGATAGTACATACGGAAATGCTGTCAGGTTGTGCCAGAGGAGATATAGGTTGGATATCAGGACAAATGATTCCCTGAAAGAGTTGCTGTACATTGGAACAGGCTGCTCAGGACAGTGGTGGTGGTCACCATCCCTAGAAGTATTTAAAAGACACACAGATATGGTGCTCTGGGAGATGGTTTAGTGTTGATCTTGGCAATGCTGAGTTAATAGTTGGACTAGATGATCTTAAAGGTCTTTTCCAACCTAAATGATTTCATGATTCTATGATTCTATCTGTAGTAGAGTCTGATGTTGTACTTGCACGTGAAGACCTTCCTTTAGGCTAACTTTAGTGCTGGACTAAGGACGAGACCGTGCATATTAGTAGAGATGAAGAATTCTCATTACTGTAAGTTATTTAAAATCAGAATTCAGTTCTACTGTCAGTCTGCAATCTATAGAGATCAGGCTGAAATCTGCTTACTGGAAACTCCTCCACTGCCAAAGCTTTTCTCCTCTGTGATGTTGCCCACTGAAGAGACAGCATTATCTAGGCTTGCCTCTTGGGAGGTAACAACTGTGCTGTGAACAGTTGTTAAACAAAAGAATCACCCTATGTATAACTAAGTTATGACAAACATGAGAATTTGGCACTTCTGCTTAGAAAACATTCTGCTCTAAAGAGTGAAAATAACTTTTATAGGAAATAGGTAGCCAAGAAAGGCACTGCTTAAACTAGATTTAAAATATTCTTGTTAATTCTGCCAGCACCTAGCACACAGATAAATACCATCTCTGTATTTCAAAGGAAAGTACTGTCAATTTTGACCAGGTTCCATTTTTTAAAGTACAAGTTGTAGTTCTAATGGATGGATTTAACTCACTCAAATAGCATTGTTCATTTTGTGGCAGGGTTACTGTTTGTATCTTTAAAATAGAAAGCCTATAAATAGAAGGCATATCCATAGCTAATGTAAAATTGCTTGGTGTCAGTTAAGTTAATGATAACATTATAGTGAATTATATTACTGATTTAATTATGTAATTTATTTTTATCCTTGTACCTTTATTTTTAGTTGTTGGAAAAGTTCTTACATGTCAGTGGAACTAGTAACACAGGATCATCATCTTAGACTGTTGCAGGCATTTAAATATAACAGACTCTAGAGCTCTGAACGTGCCAGTCACAGAAAGGCCTGAAAGCAAAGATGTTTACACTTACTTCGAAAAAAAATCCAAAGTCAAATCAATAACTATATTGAGCTTCAGCTTGAATCAATCTTTGTTGATTAACTGAACTTACCATAGCATTGAAAACAATTCCAAATGTTGAAAACTCTATTTTGTTCTTCTGTTGGTTGTTGTTACAAGTCTATCTCGCTGGCTTCTTCTGCCAGAATGGCAGAAAATCACCACTAGTGATGATAAAGTAGATTTCACTGCCAATGAGAGATGAAGTGATTAATATTTAGTAGTGAAGCGTGCTCTGATAGCTCATGTCTTTTTCCTTTTTAAGCTTTAAACATCATTTGCAGGGGTGAACTGAACTAGAACGAGGCGTAAAATCATAGGGGAGCTACATATGGGGAAGGAGGGAATTCACTGTGCTTTTTTTGAGCCTCTGGAGCTGATACAGCAAATTATTTATTATTCATGACAATTTTGCAAAAAAAGCTGACAGTAATAAAATATGTGATTAATAGACTGTTCTTTAAGAAGATTATGAAAACAAATAAATAGATAATGCCTAGGTAGTATTCCCATCTGCAGACATGCATTACATATTATTGAAAAATATTTTTTCTTTGTCTCTGATTCGACTGCATTTCAAAGAATAAAACCTAGCCCTCAGCTTGAGCTCCCACCTCATGTTTTTGTACTTCTGTGTGTGCACTTGATCACTGCAGTACTGATACTGCTTGAGACTGAGCTTTGTGTGGTTGATCTCAGCCCACTTACTCCTATTGATCAGAGTGAACAGGTTTTCAATTGTGTTGAGAACAGTTGTATTTTCTCCCAGTTTGAGAATTCATGCATGTTTGAGTGACATAATGGCTGCATTATACCAGTGCACTGTGGTTCTGCAAGCATTATCATGGATGGATCATAATGGGTTTGCTTCTTAGTTTTGTGACATAAAACTAGTAGGGAGAGACATAACAAGAGTAGTCATTGTGAGCAACTGCTGTGCTCTTCTGGAAACAAATAACAACAAACACCATGGTTCCTTACTCTTCCATACTACAGCACCAGTGTAAATCACTGTGGTGGTTGGGATAATCACTGGTATGCATGATGGCACAAACTTACTCCCATTATAAGACCCTGAGATTTGAAGTCTCCCACCGTTTTTTTGGAGGATAAAGATAATTCTGTGGATAACTCAGAGAAGATATTATTGTTGCTTGTTCTGGTAGCTGAACCTGCGCATGGTAATTATACTTAAGAATCCATGCGTAAAGCTATGGTACCTTTTAATGTCCTGAAATTGTCAGGTTTAATAGCTATAAGCTTGTAACTGATTTTTTTTTTTACAGCTCTGTCACAGCTAGTATGCAGTAGAATACAACATTCTCTGTTGCCTTACATGGGAAGATCTTTCTCAGAATGAAGGTTAAAAACTGCTGAATAGTAATCTATATAAAATAATTATCTCAGCAAGTCAGAAAGTGTCTTATAAAAAGATGTTTTTGAGAAGAGCATGAGTGCTTGCAAACTTAATCTGTCTGAAGTGTAAGGTGAGAATGTATGTATAGGAGACCGTTCTTAACCTAAATATAATTTCAAATCTTTCTGTGTTCTCCTTACAGTGGGACTGTTACTGGAAACTGGATTGTCCCAGTTCTTATCTGTCTACTTCTTCATTTGTGGTGATTGTTTTTCTACATAACAACATTTCTGTATTCATGGCTATTTTCATATATTATAGCTGAAAACCTTGGTCATTGATCATTCTTCTTTGTTCATGCTATAAAAAAGAAAAGGGTGATGATTCAGATGACACAGCCTCAAAGTTCAGGGAAAGAGCTCAGCAGACTGTGCAGCCAGCGTTTCAGAGAATGCATTATTGCTTGAAACAAAAGTTGCATTAATTATTTACCTAGAAACATTAAACTGGCTTGAGAACACTGCTGCTGGAAATAGAGGGAATTCTGGGCCTTGTGAATCTTTCATGTAGCTTTATTTAACATAGACTTCTTTTTGTCCTCACAGACTGATGAATCGTATTTTACACCTTCTAGGAAGTTTCTGTGTTTTTCATTCTACTTATAAGTAGGATGTAAATAAGTAGGTTTGTCTTATAGGGAAGAGAATACCTTATCAGAGATTGCAGATCAATAATGGTGTAATTTATACTGACTCCTGAGTACTTGTTTGGTTGTTTTCACCAGTAAGGAGGTACAGAAAGAGGCAAAGTGGTGTGATAAAGGCAGAGAAGGTGTGTTATGGTTTCTGTTTGATCATATATTTTGTCCCATATCTTAAAGTTACAATAATATAAAAATAAAAGGAAAACCAATGAGTTCCTATGGAAAGCCAATGTGAATACTTGGTGGTTGATGCGGTATCACTGGGGGCAGCTGGGCTTTCCCTCATAAATGGGTTCTGCCTTCAGGAGTGCTGTTTGTTCACGTGCAAGCCAGCAGGTATTAAGAAGTTGTCATTCCTTACTAAGGATATGCAAGTGAGGGCCCACAAGGCTGAATCAAAGCCCACTGAAGTCTGGAATCAGTTCTGAAGAATGTGTTTTGGCCCCATGACTTGCAGAGCCCGGTTTCAGCTGTGTGAGCCTAAGGGACCTACAGGGTAGGATCACGTCTTATCTCATTGATTTTGTTTGGGTGCCATTTTGAATCATAATAAGATGTTGTTTCATTTATATGAATAGTGGCCCTTTTGTCCTACTCTTCTAAAGCAAATGTGGTCATGTAACAAAAAAATGGAAGCAATCACAGCTGGATTCAAAAAAAGGAAGATAAATGATTGAGATACCAAAAAAATTCTCAATTTTCAGTTGAAGTCCTCTTCTTCCCCCTGATCAGAGAAGAGTTATTTCTGTTATTTACCATGAGAGGCAAAGGTAGTATAGATCACAGTGACAACCCGAGTCTTCTTTGTGAACCTGTGATATATATGAATAAGGAGCATGCTGAAAAATCACTTGAAACTGTTTAAAGGCAGGCTAATTCAGAGCAGCTCATTCTGTGAATGATACACAGTCCAGCAGATATGATTACGTGGTGTTTCTTTGCATTGCATTTTCTTATAAAAGTTCTGGTAGATTTCTCAGAAATATTGCTCTTTTAAAATATACATTTAATAAAATGCATGCAACAGCCAGCATCTGTTAGCGGCTATCGGATGATTTACCTGTTTGTAGCAAAGGTATGCTATCATTTATGTGTAATCTGACTTCTTGGAGCAGGAAACGTCGCATTCATAATGAAAACATTAACTAATGGATAAAGTGAAGTTTTCTACCAGATTAGGTTTTCTCTTCTTGGTGGCATATGCCTTTCCAACCTGTGTCAGGACAAGTTAGTCAATTTGGTTTCTCTCTATAGGAAGATGGGAGTAAAAGTGAACAGTAGTCCCTACATCCCAGAGTAAGGATGGAAAAAAATCTAACCAGTAATTAATTTCTACTGATAGCCTTAATTTTTTTTACTCCCATGAGGACCCTCAACAGCAGTGAGAGAAATGTTCATTCTCTGCTGCTTACATAACTGTTCTTCCTTAAACTTGTCAAGGCAAATGTCACTAAAGTAAGAAAAACTAGCAAGGGAATATAGTCACCTACGTAATTCCCACTAACAGAAATTTTCTAGAATCAAGTGTCTGTACAATACCATGTCTATTATTGGTGCCAATAGAAATACACTGTTTTCATTCTAGAGCTAATGTTAGATTTCATCAGAGGTTTTGTTTCACTGCATCTTCAGAGAAATATGTACCTTGTATTTTTGCATTCACTGTATGGATGGTGTTGCCATGTCTGTGTTATACATATGATATTGCTATTGTACAGTTTAAACATTTGATACCAATAATATTGAGAAAATTAGGGTGACAGTGTGATTGCTTAAGCAACTGTGTGACTGGAGCCTATATGAAAGTCTTTTCTGCCACTCCCTTGACAGGACTGAATGGTTCTCTGGTCAAGAGGTCTGTGCAGTTGAGGTGAGGTATGGCTGAAGTGACTGTGGTTTGTTATATCTGATATGAGGTTGCTCATTCTGAAGGTTGCTCATTTACAACTGAAAAATAGACTGCAGTGAATTAATGTTTTGCTATAGCAAAACAAGCAAGACAGAGCACGTGTGTGTGTATATAAAATGCTGATTATGGATCAGCTCAGAGATCAAGATGCTTAAGGATTTTCATCAAAGGGGAAACTTTATTCAAGGTAAATGAGGCTTTCAGTTATTTTGAACTAATCTAAAGGTCTGCTTCAGAAATGTTTTCAGGAACAATTCATGAAGCAGAAAAAGAAAGAGAATTCCTTTTAATCTTGTAGTGTTTGGGATATTTGTTAGAGATGTGGTAAATATCATTGAAAACCTTTCAGATCAAACAATCAAAAAACTTAGGACCAATCCTCTGAAAGATTAAGGGGTTTAGGCATATCCTGATTTCTACAACATGACCTGAAGACATTGCAGTTGACTACAAGGTTCTTTGAATATGAATTTTATGCTTACTGGGCGATTGTTCTACCTGTTGCATCAGATGTCTACAACACATTTCTGGCTGAAGCAAACAGCTTGAACTCTTTTCACTTTCAAAAAGCTAACTTAATTGATTTTTGCCTTCATCTTTCCTGGCTGCAAAATACTTACTTTTCTAATGGTTAACCTCTAAAAACAGTTCTAAGGTGCCTCTAGCTTCTACCGTTGAGATAACTTTTCTTTTTTAGAACTATAGAGTAATCCTATGGGGAAATTTATGAAGCCTTCTACCTATAGATTCATGCTATACCACTTTCTTCCACCTTGTATCCAGTTACTATTGTACCATTTTCTTGCCTACTTCAGTCTTCTGTCTTCGATTTCTCAGTCAACATTGATAGAAGTTGAAGGTGTAGGAATCACTCATCACTACAAGTCTAGACAAAAGTCAGGTATCTCCATTATCTCTGTGAAAACATAATTAAAAATAGGATATTAAAATAAAGACAGGACTTTGCATTACAGTGGCACTGCTTCGATTACACTAAGCATTAAGATTGCTGTTTTCAGACCCAAGGAAGAGGTGATAACGGTGTATCTACTGTATATGTCATAAAAGACACTTCTTTCCATTAAAAGGAATATTAAAAGCTAGCATGTGAATGATAGGCAGATTACTGTGTTCGGTCTGAACTTTGTTTCTGTGGATCACCAGAAAGTTTCAGATAATGTCCTCAGTATTTCAGAATGTTGAAGCTGAACGGCAACTTGTAAGCACATCTTTTATCTCTCTTTGGCTACTGCTGTTACCTGCAGGGATTGTTGATGGTGGGTATTTAGTTAAGCTGGATGTAATACTTTGTCTGAATGCAAGTTTAATCTTAGTGCCCTGTGCCTTTTACTTAAATAATTATAGTCTGTGCTGCTACCTCGTATCAATACTGGGGTAATCTGTGCTAAGAAATTCTGTGCACAGTTAAGAACTAGACACCAAGTGATAAAGATGCACTTAAACCCTCCAAATGGCCTGATTTAATGGGAAGTCTGCCTGGTCATATCATACACCACATTAAGGTAATTAGCATGTAGTTTTAAAAGACAATAACACATTGAAGGTATTCCATGTAGCTATATATGAAATGCTGCGCACAGAAAATGATGAGGTTAAAATCATTGCAAGATTGAGGCAGTGAGGAAGGTCACACAATTGACGTGTTGTTGTTTCTACAAGAAATGCGCTTTTTCATTTCCTAGCCATAGCAGTGCAGAAGTCGCCACACTTCCCTTTCTGTCATTTGCCACCATATTTCTGTCGAAGTGACTGTTGTAAGAGTCAAGAGAGAGCGTTGCTCCGCCACCATTTATTTATACTTCATGTACAAATGCTGTCCTTGAGCAGCCACCTGCTGTAATATGTTCATGACTAAGTCCTTGATTTCGCATGCAGACTCTAACACCTTCATCTTTGCTGAAGGTTTACTGGGATCTGTTCCAAGATCACTCTTGACGAATGTCTAGGGGAAGCACTTAGATATCTTTTCCATCTACTGAAAAATAGCAGTATGAGGAAGGAAAGGTTTGTCAGCTCATTTTCTCTCCTTTAGATTCAAAGAGACCATGAAATGTTTGCCTGTAAGTATGTATTTGCTTTTGAAATAGAGTGAACTGACGTTTTACTTTAATGCCTTCTTTTTGCTGTCTGTGAATTTCCTGTAACACTCAAATGTTTCTTGCAAGGCTTGTCTAGGAATAGCAACATCTCTTAATGTTGACTGAATGCAAAATTTACTTGTTAGCGTTTTATGGACATATTTTGAATTTGTACATCTCTCTGTGTTACAGGATTCACCAGCTAGTGAACTGAAACAGTCTCTTACGTCTTGTGTAATGAGAGAAAAGGTCTATTAGTAGTTTCCTGTGAGGGAGAAAGATTTATTTAAGGGATTCACCAGTGAACTTTAAAACCAAATGCATGCAAGTATTTTGTTGTGTGTCTAAGCAAGTAAGCACCAACTTTCAAAATTTTCTAATGTAAATCATAAACGTCCATTCTATCACAGACAGTGCTAGTTATCTTCTGCAGTATAGTCTCCAAATCTTTTCTAGTCTGCATATAAATAAGTTTATCTATTACTTCCATTGGAAGATGCTTCACAACAAGATCAACAACACTTAGAAGTACATTTTGTGCACTGAATGTCCTTCACTTTAAGGACATCACCCTCTTCTACTTTATGCTCATGTAACAACACAGCTACTCATTCAATTTTCTTTGAATATAGTATATCTGACAATTTGGTCTGGAGTTTTAAGAGTTTGATGCAAATAGAACCAAAAGTGGGATAAAGAACAAAAGAAGTGATCTAAGGATTAGACTAATAGTAAACACTTTAGTAACTTTCTGCTTGATGAAACCTAACGCTTTGGAAAGTACATCTCACTACAAAAATGTCTGTGGAAGAAAAACTAGGAAAATCCTAGAATCATTAGGGTTTGGAAGTTTGTCCTATGCATTTCTTCCTAACAATTTCTCCCATGAAATTCAATGCAGAACCCTTCTCCTAGTGCCTCTTTCTTGGTAAGAACCAACTCCCACAGCTGGCTGTCTGAGCTCAAGGACTTTGTGTATATCAGTTCAATCTTTATTACAGCATATTAGAAATGTAAGGATTTAGAGGCATAAATAAACCTATCATAATAATGGAATTAGAAATATTGGCCATCTTACTTGCTCTCCACATGAAATACATGTCTTGCTTTAATACTCTGGCCACCAGAATCTTTGCCATCATCTGATGAAGATGTCAGAGAGCACCTCTATCAATGCTTGTGGCACCACGAGAAATTGTAAAATAAAGCTGTATATAGAAAGTTCTGTTGCTGCACCCTGAAGCTGTTGAGGGAAATTTTTCTAACTCAAAGGATGCAAAGCTAGGCAGGATGCTTTTATATCTGGAGTTGCTCTGAGTGACAGGCAAAATATTCTGGATGTGAGTACACTGTAAGTGATGTGTGAAGTCCTGCCCCTGCTGGGGTTTACCCTCAGTATTTTGGTTACATGGCTTACCAGTCGGAAGTTGCCCTGATACATTGAACATTTAAATATTTTAATGTTCTGTCTAAATTGTTGTACTATTGAAATTATTCACTAATCATTGAAGTATGCTTATAAAAGAAAAACCCATTAAAAGGAAAAAAAAACCCCAACACTATTTTTGTCCTTACTGTCAGTTATATTCATTGCGTATTGGTTTGGCCAGTGTCTCTAGTTCACAAGTATCTGAGTTCATGATCTGGATTGGGTGAACAGTGCTGTGCCAGGTGAGCATAGGTTTAGAATCTAGTCTGATAGATGAGCCTATACCCCAGACACATGTGCCTGGGACACTGTGACAGAGAATCACAGGATCACAGAACACCAGGGATTGGAAGGGACCTCGAAAGATCATCTAGTTCAATCCCCCTGCCACAGCAGGATCACCTAGCCAAATCCTCTCTTCTTGCCCATGCTCTTTGCTCTGCTTAGCCAGCTGTACCAGTCTCACGGTTGCTTAGTCCCTTACACTTCATACTGCCCAGGCTTCTTATGGATGAGAATGAAGATTATAGTAGGGCATTACTTTTGAATTGCTACTTAGAAGAGAATTATTTGCTTTGTGTGTATGTTATGAAAACAGCACTTTTAAAATAACCTCTATATAAGGTTGCTAAATTGCTACTTTCATGGTGTGTGACATATAACTGTGTGGTGTGATAGACATTAGTTGGAAATATTGACTGTATGGATGCTATCGTATCAGACAGACAATACAAGAAAGTACAAGAACTTTTCAGCAGGGTGAGTATTCTCACAAAGAGGATGAATGCGACTCTATCTAGGTGATCCTGCTCAAGCAGGGGGATTGGACTACATGATCTTTTGAGGTGCCTTCCAATCTCTAATGTTCTGTGATTCTGTGAGTGTTATATTATCTCTTTTGCAAGCATACAGGAAATCCTGACGTGATCTCATGATACATATACCCCTCAGGTATATGTATATTCAGACCTTTATTTTACAAGTGAAAAATGCATATACTAGCATCTCAGGTATTAACTGGAAGTAGTACCTGGAAACCTAGGACCTGAAAACAACACTGTAATGAAACACTTCAAAGGCTTTTTGTCTTTAAAAGCTATGATGCTGGGAAGAAAAAAAAAAAGTGAGTTATTTATTACATTTTTCCTGGTGCCTTGTGGTATTTCAGAAGAGTGTTTACTTTGCTAGAAGACTTCAGGATCCTGGATGACACCTTTTTGCCTGCTTTTCTCATAGCTAAAAATTTATGTTTCGTAGGTGCTCCTGTAGTAACAGATATATTTTTGTTTCCATTATTTGGTGTATACTCCCAAAATTTTTCTTCCAGGTGATTACATCCTGCCACAAGAGCCAGAGCCAAGCTGTGCTAGACTTTCAGACATGAGTTTCAAATGTTTTTAAAGTTATAGTTTTTTCCCAGCTGCTTTCCTTGCTGTAGGGAACAAGTAACCTGCTCTTGCCAAGAGCTGGCTGCTCTCTCTTTTTTAATTTTGTTCAGAGAATTAAGGCGCTGCTTTCTCCTCTCCTGTCGCTCCCCAAAACCAAGAATGCCAGGCATGTCCTCATCACTGAGCACAGACTCACAGTGCTGATATTTCACTCCAGGGAGCTTGGAACCTTTTGTCCTCTGCCATTCTGCTGAGTAAGAAATGTGAAAAGTCTTTCTTAAAGTCACTGGTATCAGGCCAAGGGTTCTTGGCTCAGACTAGGCATCTACTTGAAACAAGACATCCATCCTCAAATATAGTAGCTGTTTTTTCCCTAGGAAGTAGTTTCCTTCCTAGGAAACTTCATTTGTGTGCTATTTTCTTGGAAGAAAAAAAGTAGAATACCAGGGCTTTACAGTTGAGACAATGCTTTTCTATCTTTTCTGAGCTCAGTGTTACAGCGACAGTGATGCTGTCACTGTGTATCCGGTATCATATTTCTGAAACAGGTGTTTAGATGCACGGTTGCATCATGTTACCTATTTCCAGTGATCCAAGTATAAAATGCATTTTTAAGTAAAAAAAAAAACAAAACACCTTGAAGTATTCAGAATCCAGTCAGACCTGAAAACTTAGGGTTGCTAAAAGGAGCCTTGCTATAGTGTACTGCTCCTGAAATGTGAGGTGCTGAGAAGGGTCTTGAGAAACTGGATGCGAGAAAAAATTCCAGTGTGTTATGAAACCTGTTTTGGGTATTGTGCATGTCTGTGCCTTTGGCACAGGTCCACTTTAGAACGCATAGTGGATTGTTTCAGAATAGGATAGAAATGAGTCCTTTTAGTAACACTATTTATGGGGGTTTTTTGTTGGCCATTAATGCTTTATGCTGTTCCTTGCAGCCTCCCTGGCTCTCTCCTATCAGCAGTACATGTTGTGCAGCTGTGAGATGTAGCCTGTCTCTACAGGTGCTTACAGCCCTGTTGGCTGGATCCATATTTACTGATACTTGTGGGTCCAGAACCCTCTCATCAGTGCAGCAGCAGCACAACCACGTTAAGCCTCTGTCCTCGCTGAGTAGGGTGTTCTAAGAAAACCTGCTTCCATAATTATTTAACTGTATTTCTCTAATCCTTTTACTTTTGAGAAGCACAGGTTCTGACAGATTTGTAAATGCAACTGTTTACTTCTTCCTATGAGTAATATATAATGCAAATACACTTCCTCTGTGCAAAGCTATACTAATGAAAAGACAGCATTCAAGGCTGTTTCCTATAGCAGCTGAGGAGGAAATAGTTGAAGGAGATGTGCTATGACCTTGAACGGCAAAGTGCTGAAGCAACAGTTGTAAGGCCAGTCCTCATAGGTATGTTTGCAGTATTCAGGGCAAGGTTAGACACAATTTCATATTTTTACACTAAAGTGAATTAGTTCAGTGACAGTGGAAGCAGTACGCTCCACAGAACATAAAGGAGCAGAACAGGCTCTATGTTCTGGCATTTGGTGAGTGTGATTCACGTTACACTGTAAAATTAAATGGATTTCTTTTATTGACAGTTCCCTTGCACATAATTATAGTGGAAGGTCTTTCTTTAGGTAAGGTACTAATGGCATCATAGTAGGATTTGTTGGTTTTTTTTTTGTCTTGATACTATAATATCATTATAATTTGTTATAATATCAATTATAATATTATCATACTGAGACATACAGCAGGTTCTGCTTGAAAACATTTAAAGCAATTCTGCATGCTTTTTAGAAAACAAAACACAACAGGAAATTAGAGGCCTGACCAGAACTGAATGTCAAAATCCTGTAATCTGTGCTTTGAAAAAATTGGGATAGAAGGCCATAATTGGCCCTTTTGGCCTCAAAATTTACTGTGTAAAATGAATGCAGTTTGTTCTGTTTACATCAGTTATGAATGCCCAGCCTTTTTGGAGTTGGAATATATCATTTAGAAAACAAAATCCACTTCTTGTACTGCAGATGACTATGTGGAACTGCTAAACAGCTTCCCTGCAGTGACTTCCATTTCAACCAGCAAACTTGAATAAAGTTTGTGCTTAGAGCTATTAAAGTGATCTGCCTTTGGAAAAAGTGGAAACATTTACATGTTCCAGTTCAGTTTTTTTAATTGCATGGAAAATGAAAATAACAGAACAAAATCTGCTTGAAAAATTCAGCATGGGGAAAATGTTTAATAAAGATGATTAAAATGATTAAACAAATTTAAGATCTTGCACTGATCAAAATGCTTAATATTCTTCCCAAGCAAAATATTTCAGTTTGAAAATATGTTATGCCAAAGGCACAGTTAAACTAAAGCAAATGTCATTCCTCTTAACATTGTGAATCAGCTCTTCTTACATCTCCTGGAATACATCTTTGGTGATGAGATAGAGGAGAAAAAGCAAGGACATATCTGTTCATGGTTTCCTTATGGCATAATAGTGCCTATTCACAATCCATTAATTTTAATAGTTATAGATTATAAGCACTAGATATGTATTTTTTACATTTAATCCCCTAGCTTATTCAATCCTTCTATTTATTTTCTTGGGGTTTTTGGATGCAAAAATAAAAAATCTTCAAACGGCTGTTAAATTTTAATAGAATAATTTCTAAGTATCTAAAACAGTTGTTGAACCAAGTATAGATTTACTAATGAAATGAGCATTTCAGTGAGAAAATGACACTTTCGCTTAGGGAAAGAAGAAGCTAATAAAATAAATAATAACATTAATCTAAAACAGGAGCATAATTCAAATGGAAAATAAAAGTTTAATTGCTTGAATTATTTGATCAGAGGTAAGCAGTGTAATTCCCTGGAATAATCAGTAAGATGAATTTGAAACCATACTTTATTCTTTGAAACTAATGTTTGACTGAAATATGGAGAAAAGACCTGAGCAGGTCTGTGCTGTTCCTTTTATGGATAACATGCAGTCCAATTCCCACTAGATGTTCATGCTGTTAAAGAAGAGTGGCTGGCTTGCCAAGAGCACCACTGTTCAAACTTTTCTTGATTTTTCTTCTTGGTGTAATCTCACCATTTAGCTGTGCTTTATTTTAAATTAATTCCATGGATGAGTTGCACCCAATGTTGCTAACTAATGTGTCACCTTTGTAATTTTGAAAGAAGCACATGAATATAATGTTAACTTAGAAACTTAATTGCTTGTGTCTTTTTCCCTTTCAAATGAAGACTTTGCACCAAATATAGTGGGGTTTTTGTCTTCTTCCAAAATACCACCATAATCCTCTCCAGGCCAGTTTGAGGGGCTTTTAGCAGAAGACTTGTTTGTATGTCTTTGACTTTGCATCTGAGTTTTCTGTTTGCTTCTTGAGAATAAGACTGTTTGCTAGGTCATTTCATCCTCCAGACCTTCCTTCTGATTGTATGGACCTTGTGCTCAGTGTGCCATGGGATCAGGGCCAGCTGGATTGAGATAAGCATCATGCTGATGATCCTGCTTAGTTACTGGCATTGCCTCTCTAATTCCCCACACTTCAGTAGACCGTTGGAGTTACATATGCAGAGAAGACTCTAAAACGAATGAAAACCAAAGGAAATTCTGCCAGTGTTTTCAAATGCTGATGCCAAATCTGTGTTTCCATATCTATGTCGTTTGGAGACCTACACACTCACCATTTCATTTTTAAATCCACTGGCATGTGTGTTTCCCAAGAGCTCCAGTCATATGGTAGATAATGAATGCATAGGAAAACAAGACCTCTTAAGTGCTTTGATTTCATAAGTTAGCTTTAGATACATAAGATTTAATACTTCTGGGAAAAAATTTTAATGGCATATGTGACTTCTAAACGTCTAGTTTGTGTTCAAAGTCCAGATGACTGACCACCAGAAATAATACAGACTGCTATTTTGTGTTCACAAAAAGATACAAATAAAATCACAAAGCAGTGCCTTGATGTGATTTGTGTATTACTGGTTGCATAATAAATCTCAAGACCTAATCAACATGTTTTTCTCATTCAACATGTTTTGGAAAGAGCAGTTTAAAGAACTGTGAACAGAAAGTTCCCTACCTTTGTTTATTTTTATAATAATGCAGAATATTTTGTTATCCCTGGGTAGTATACAATTAAAAAGGAAATCCTGTCAATTGTGCACTTCTGTGACATTTAGCTGCACCTGCTAAATTGTGGGCCCACTGCACTGTGAAGCAAAGTTCTCATTAACTCAAATGCAGTCAGGATTTGAACAAAGATGACTAAATTCTAGCAGAGCTGTTGGATTCGGTGCAGTGAAATTGAAGCACATGGTAAATATCTCAGTGAAATGTACTGAGATAAATACACTGGTGGCTTACTGAATTTTGGTGTCTACTGCTGTAATGATGATTATTTATTAAAATAAGAAGCATTTCTATTGCACAGAGATACTTTATTATTTAGTGCCATACCTTTAAAGTGGATCTCATTTTCAATGGCAACAAACAGAGAGCTGCAAAATATATCATTTTTATCTATAAGCCAGAGTTTCAGACTAGACTTAAACTACATATATAACATCACAAATATTTCCTTTTGACTACTCACTAGTTAGTGGATACTCTCAAACCTACATTGAAAGTAATAGAAAATAGAAGGGATTGGTTTTCACAAAGAATTATCAATCTCTTCTCCACACATTCCACATGTCAAATAGTTACATAACTACTTCTAGATGCTCAGACTTAGAACTGTGGACATACCTTATTCAGTCCTAGACGACACAGCAGCTGGGTCGACAAGCACAAATGTAAACACCAGTGTGTTAGTGCCACTGGAGGAGGCTTGCCCACATGTGCAGAGCCTCGAGAAGAAACTGTGTGTACATAAAGGAATAGTGTCTGGTTTTGTTATTAATATTTTGTTGTATTAATAAATGAATCCCAAACATTTTTTGTATTTTGAATAATTTCCTGGGTTTGATGAGGACCAAAGATTTGGTCTTACTTCTGAGTGGGAATTCACTCTGTGGTGTACTAGTCATGGAAAAGACAGGGAGCCATTCAAATTAGGCTGGATAGAATTCAGTTTCCTCCTGGTTGTTGAATATTATGGCATACTCTGAATAATCAACAGTATTTTCAGCCCTAGATTACTCTTTCCCTGTACTCTTTATGGGCCAATGTTCAAGGCAGTCAAGCCATTCATTACAAGGGACAGTTTGCTTTTGTAATGTCTAGAGAGGTAATTTTCTTGTGTGTGATGCAGTGTTATAATAGGAATGGCAGTCAATGTAAATTTGGTGATTGCTGTTTTAATTACAGTAGAAAGCTTATTCTGAAGAAGTGAATGGTCATTAAAAATTAAGGAAAATGTAGCACTGGATGGGAATGTTACTTGCTACTATCATACTGTGAAAATTGGTGTTTAATGGGACTGATTTGTGATTTTCTTTTGGGACACAATATATTGTCCTTTTATTTCATTGACTAAAGATGGAGAGTAATGATACACTAGTAGAAGGTAGCCCCATGTTAAATGAAACAAATTATAAGGTCTGGGTCTAACTAATTTGATATTATGCATCTCTTTATTTGCTACTTTAAAAACTTTCAGATGATTTTGTGGGGAATATTCAGGGGCATTTGAAAGGTGAAATAAAATGATTCTAGATTATCCTTGCTCTCACTTAGGGTTTAGATATTTAATTTAGATTATTTCATAATCATGTGCTTTGTATCCCCTATTTTGATTATAATTTCTTCAAGAATAAGATTACCAGAGCCTGTACTGGATTTAGCACAATTTTCACATATTTCAGAAATTAGCTGGAGACTGGTAAATAATAAGCACCAGCAATGTCATTGTAAACCCAGAAATCCTACATCATGACCTCATTTGCCTTTGATGTGCTTTACTGAGAGTGTCAGATTCTCAGGAGCTACTGTTACTCAGCTTGTTAGGGACAACCCTGAGGCCACTTCAGTATTATACTTGCAAATTTTTCCCTGTGAGCCTACAGCCTGAATGTGATGGTAGACTTCGAGTCACTGAGCTTGCTGAGAGGTCTTCCTGTGGACAGAGAGGGATGAGCAAACTGCAGCTCTGCGGCTGCTCCAGAGACTGGTCTTTTGCTGTGATGTGTATCTAGCCAATCAATTTTCATTTTCTCACTTGCTGGGCTTGTCTGTGAAATGCCAGTCACATCTAGAGCACCACAGAAGCAAGAATGCTGGTAAGCTCACCAGCGTGTTTGAAAGGCACAGAAAGTTTACATTAATATTGGGGATTGAAATAGCCCAGGATTTATTTGAGAATTATTACAGGAGCAGAGAAGCATATAAATCCAACTTCCTTGGAATCACTGTATATTATCTTCACCAATTTAGTGATCTCTCTGAAATCTGTCCTGGGCCATGCTGGCACTCCGCGTCCCACCTGGCTTGTCCTCTTGACAGCCTCAGCAGAAAGGTCAACTCCTGAGGCTGTTAGAGAAGTGCTGCTCTATTGAGATACGGTATTATCTCTCAGGGGAAGAAGCTGGCATAGGATGTGTGACTAAGATGGATAATTTGTTCCCTAATTTTCTCAGTAGTCGAGGGACATGTACATTATATGGACAACAGCTGGCTGAGCCTGTTGCCAAGCTGGCTTAGTAGTGGTCCTTGGTGCAATGCAAGAGAGCAACTAGAGATTTTTATTTATTTCTTTTTATTCCTGACTTATTTATTCCTAAAAGCTGAGCAGTTTTGTAGGAAATTTAGGAAGAGGTGCAGTGTTCTGGGCTGGCAAAATTACTTGACAGCAGTGTGTGATGTTTTACCATCTGGATAGGCTGGAGCGATGGACTGAGCTCAATTGTATGAGGTTTAACAAAGCCAAGTGCCGGGTCATGCACTTTGGTCACAACAACCCCCAGCAACGCTACAGGCTTGGAGAAGAGTGGCTGGAGAG
>JAOXOE010000602.1:28178585-28193718 GCA_028565055.1 Phoeniculus purpureus | reverse complement strand
AGATCAGGTTGGTTAAACAGGACTTGCCCTTCATGAACCCATGCTGGCTGGGCCTGATACCCCCATTGTCCTGCACTCGCCATGTGATCACCCCCAAGATGAACTGTTCCATGACCTTCCCTGGTACCGAGGTCAGGCTGACAGTCCTGTAATTCCCCGGATCATCCTTCCTGCCGTAAGATATTTTGTCCCCTCACCACATATTAAGATTATTTCATCCACTGGTTTTAACACTGTAAGGCTTTTCCCCCAGTTGTTATTTCTTCTGGACTGTATGCAGTAATGTTCCTTAGTGGTTATTTTAACTCACCTCCCATGTCCAACCACACCATTAGGACCTGCTGCATGCACTATACATCTTTCTGCTCCCACATTATGGATGTCTCTAAGGTGCTTGCTTATAAGTAGATCTTGGGTAATTTCTGCTCGGATGAACTAGGTTAAACCCCACATCGATACTGATGCCAGTGTTAATGATAGTTAACAAGCATCGACTAGTGCTGTGTATTTGAGGCCATTAACTTGTGTCACCATTGTATTTTCTAAATGACTTCTTAGTGCATCTCTTCAGAAATCTGCTTCCTTTCCCAAAATTCTTTGTATACTAACGCACCATTGGCCGTGACCTCTGCTCTGTCTTGCAGCTTTCTTTATCATTATTGATGGCAAAAGGTTTTCCTAAACGTTTGTGTCTGGTTTTTTGTTGGTGGTGTTTTATCATTAGAAGAGCTCTACTTCCTCTGTTGAGTTCCTGAAGTTTACTTTCATGAAGTTTTTACTTCTTGTAACAATTCCAGTTATATTCAGTAAGATGTAGACTGACTCCATGCTAAATCGAATCTATAGGTATGGGATAAAATCCACAGCTTGGGATATGTTAGGAAAAATGAATCCAAGTATTCAAGTTATGGAAGGCCAAGCTACCTTTCACAACCTTTAGCCAAAAATACATCTATTAATTGCAAACCTCCTTAAAATTTATGCCCCTATTGATTTTTTACTTATTCCACAGCCAAGAGCATTAAGAATTTAACAAAACGTTCAATGCCTGTGGAAATATTTGCCAAGTATCTCTGAGTAGAGGTTAGAAGAATGGTTTAAATCTTCTAACCAATGTTTATAGATAACAACTTAATGCTGAAGGGTTGATTAGTTCTGCATGTGAACCCATTGGAAAACAGTTAATAAATCTTAATTCTCCCTGTTTGTTGAAACAAAAGTCTCCTGACTGCAGTGCATGTGTTAAGGTTACTCTTCTTGTTGCCATAGGAACATCCATGAATGAGAAAGACCTTTATTCAGTAGCGCATTTGACTAAGAGAGTAGTCCTTAATATGATGAGCAAGTATAAACTGGATATGCAACAATCATAGACTCATAGATTCATTAGGGAATGATTCTTCATAGGAAGATCATCTAGTCCAATCCCCCTGCCACAGCAGGATCACCTATTGTTCTTAGAATGCTACCCTCTAGGACAAACATTTTCATATAAGCAAACCTGAACAGTGGACTGAGAATTTTGGAATAACAACAGGTGGTGGGTTTATTTGACAGATTTGTGAGTTCCCTCTAGAGTGCTACACTTCTTTTTTTTTTTAAATGTAAAGACTTGAGATACATGTGTTGATGCATCTGCATGTTTATTTATGTGTAAAGGGTATTCTTTTTAACTTCTGTGTATTTGTTCTCTTTTTCTCACTTACCATTACTCCTGAACAAAAGGGTGCCTGTTTCCCAACTGGAGCTGTGGTCCTTTCCCCATGGGTTGGGTTTGTATTGATCCATTAACTTTTCCTTTGGAAGCTGCAGTTTATACATGCAGCTGATTTTATGGTCCTCTTTACAGGCTTATTTAAGTCAGCTCTAATTTGTTCATCAGCAGTTCGACTCTCTGTAAAGGAGGACTCTGCAGGATATATCTTTAGTAGCTGCGTGCAGCAGAGTTGGCTGATTCTGCCTTGTTTACATTTGCTTAAACCAAATTCTTTTAACTTCCTTTGGTTTTCTCACCTTTCTCTAAATAGACAGTCTTTTAACAAACACTCAAGTTGTGTTTTGTGGCAGATTAGTAAGCTGTACAGCATTTAAAGTTGTTCCTTTTAAGCCTCAAAATTTTACTTTTCTAGTCTTTATGATTTATTGTGTGTTGGGGTTTGTTTCCCTGAATTAAGAGGCAATAAAACCAGTACATCATTTACCCTTCAGTGCTGCTCAAATTCTTGTGGATCCATAAAAGCTGCATTTTTTAGATGTTATGTATCTGTGGACATATATGTAAATTTATTTCACCTTTAGTTCTTTTTTCTGTGCTCTTTAGTAGATTACATTGTGTATTGTGTGATTTATTTTTTTTCTGTTCAAATGGCAGATTTCAGTGACACTGGCTTGTATTTGCCATTCATTCATTTCTCTAGTCTGTTTCGCTTTCTGTGCCATGTGTTCTTTTTCTTAAATGGATGAACGGATCTTCTACCTCTGGTGTGGCACAACAGGTCAGGCACACAAAAGTGGGTGCTAGGCCAAGGTTATTCTTCATATGAAAATATGGTTGGTGCTTGTTATCTCTTTTGGTGTTTGGAAAAGTGGTTCTGTCTATATATGCATATGTTTAGGATTCTTTCAAAGGTCTGTCCAGAGTCTCTGTTCTTTTAAAGTAGGAAGAGCTGGCACAAGTGTTACACGGTTTTGATCCAGACTGCATCCTGTTACAGTTCAGACCTGTTTCTTTAGTTACACCAGAATTAGAGGGGAAAGGCACTGGAGGAAGAAATCTGCAGACTGAAAGCATAGAATGAGTAACCACAAAAATATAATGAGAAAAAATGGAGAACAGCTGGGTACAGAGAAAGCAGAGGCGCAGGAGCAGGGTGAAGAAATGAAGGGACAGTCTAATGGTGAGCACAAAAGCCTGTGTTAGTGCTTCTTCAGTGCCACGGGACATGTCTTTCATATTAAGGACATCTCTTTACTCTGAAACTCCTAGTAGCTTCTGGGAGGACGTGTATAGGCAGCAAGAATTTCCACTTAATCATAGTGTGTCTGATCTTCAAAACTGGCCCAAGTGATTAACAGGAGACATGAGGCTGGTGTGAAAGGCATTCATGTGATGTGCGACTTGTGGCCAGGCCCAAAACTAGTCCAGAGCCATACTTTTGCTCCAACTCTACTGACACAGTGCTTGAGAATCTTCCGGTGTTGCAACCTCCATGCGATTTTGTCTTGGCAAAAGTTGTGCTTTACGATTGTAGCTTGTCTTTATTTGGACATGAGTGGAGTTGAGAACAAAACTGCTGTAAACTTCAAATTGTTCATGTTTTTCACAATCTGTTTTCATTAAATGTTTTATTTCCTGTTGCGTAAATCGCGTGTGGCCTCTATAATGCCTGTACGAGACTGTAGAGTGGAGCTAAACCAAAGGCAACTTGGTAGTTGTCAACTAACAACCATTATAGCAATGTGTATTGTTTTGCCAAATTAGCAAATGTTGATTTTGATCCATTAATAGGGCTACATGAATTCATAGTCTCCCCAAGTGAGATAATTAAGTTCCAAGCACTCTGTTTAAGATAAAATTACTAAAACAGGAGACGAGGAGAAACAATCAATTTTTTGATGGAACTTGCAAATTGCTTCCCATGCTGAGAGTGATTCAACTTTAATGCAGTTTTTGCTGAGGTCTTCATTCATCAAGTTCTCAGCTACAGCTAAAAAATCATGGAAGGCCATCACATTTGAGAAGTGCTTCAAAGGGAAATGTGTAGAGTGTGCTTTCCTGTGCTTACAGCCTGGTTTAGGCATATGGCTCACAAAAATTTCTGCCAGAGCTGCTTTGGAGCCCAAAGTTTTTACATCTCTGTATTGCAATTTGAAAGTAAAAGCATGATGATGGAAAAACAGAAGCTTACAGCTAAATAAGCCTCAAGCTATTCTTATGCATTGCATGACAAGTAGTACATGAGAAGTAGTTATATTAGCTGCAAAATTAATAGTTTTGACTCGACCTGAGAGCAGCCATCTCTAGGATAAGAAGCAGCTTCTTTTCCTCTTAGGTTGGAGTTACGTCCAAAGTTGTGTCTGCCAAAATGGGTCTGTTGATTCCGTAACAGTGATTCAGATCTTTGTGTATTGGTTATCAGGACTTTGACTGAGACAGCTCATCTGGAAAGGTCACTAAGCAGCTGTCAGGTGATGATAACTTTTCAGGTACTGCTGGCATTACATAGATTCAGAGTGACAGCTACGGCTGGCTAAAGATATTTTTGGCAGGAAAATTTTTTGAGAATTTGTTTTCTTTTTTTGAAGTTTTGAATTGCAAGCTTTGTATGAAGGTGTGTTTCTGTAGAGCTTTGTGAAAAAGCTTTAAAAAGTTCACTGTAGCTTTTTCAGATTTTGGATAACGTGATTTATTTTTTTTGTTGTTGTCAAAATCTTGTCTTTGACTTAATCATTTGTTTTGACATTTCTCTGTTAATGAATTTTACATTACTTGTGCATTCTGCTTTATTCATGCAGGAATTCTGTATTAGTAGTGTCAGAGGGAACATTTCAACATATATAAAAATGTGCTTCAGTGTATTCTATTTGAATTTCTAAGGAATCTTTTCTTAAAGAAGTAAGGCTTTCAGTTTGTTCTAACTTGGAATAAAGATGCTTGGACTCTCCAATATTTTGTTTTCTGATCATCTCTAGAGTCTGATTTAGAAGAGGGGCAATTAATTTAGGGCAATTTAGAGAAGGAGGCTCCAAGCCATATTATGAATTCATATTATGAATTACAGCTTCAAACCACATTACAAATTACCTGAACTGTGATGTCATGTTCCATTCATGGAAATGAAGTGCAGTTAGTATTATAACCTGCAGCATTTCCATTGACATCTGATGGATTCCAGATTTTAGAGAGATGGAAATGGGTTTCTGTTGTGAAATGTTTCAAAGGTGGATGCTAGTTCTTTGCTTTCTTGGTACCTGCCTGTGTAATGAAATTTATGTAAGTTATGATTTTAACTCTGATTTCCATTTTCATACCCAGCATTGTATGTTGTCCTCCTAGAGGAAAGGAAAGGACTCACTGTCCTAGGAAGTTAGTTTTTTCAGTTTTACTTAGCAATTTAAAATGATCATATAAAGCATTATACAAGTGTATTTCACTGGTTTAATATCTGTTCTTTTTCAGCTATTTCTTGAGCTCCTATTGCAGTGAACATTTAGTTGAAAAGAATTTTGCCTCAAAACACTTGTTTTTGAAGACCTTGATTAGCCCATATAAGTTACTATAATGGAAATAATAATTTTACTCTATTATTCCAGTAGAATTTATAGCATTAAATTATATTTTAAAGTACTTAGCTATAATGTCTGAGAGCAAAGAATACTGAAAAAGAGCTGAAAGTGAAAATGCACAGACTTAATTCAGATGCTAGTTGTCATGTCCCACTTCCACTCCCAGTGGGTACAAAATATGTGAAAGTAGAAGCAGACAGTATGTATCTCAGTACTGAATCTTTTCTGTCTTATTACCAGCGACATTCTAATTTTAAGCAAACACTTCTTTTAAAGTGTTGAATGTGTCCATCTTGAGTGCTACAGCACACAGCCATTGGTTGCCTCACCAACTAACTAAAATATACTAAATGAGCTGCCTCTTTTAGCCTTGCTAGGATAATGGACAAGTCTGACTCATTGACATCATTCAATAAATGATGTTTATGGGTCTGCTTGGGGAGTTTTTGTATTATGTAAGGAATATCCTCCAGGAAAAAGTACTAATATTTGTAATATGGTTTGGTTTTCTCTGAGGGTAAGATTTCCCAGACCTCAAAGCAAGCAAACAGTATTATGAATAGCCTATCTCTCAGCTGGTTTGGGGGAGTTTCTGAACACTATAGACACTCCTTTTGTTGAAAATAATGAAATTGCCTAATTTCCAGCACTGACAATGTATTTAATGAAAGTTATTTTAGTACTTATTAAGGTTACGTGTGGGTATTGACTTAGTATCTGCCTAATTCTCTGATACTTGTTTTTGTTTAATAATCATAGAAAGCATCAGACCAAATCTCAATCAATTTTACTCAATAACTTTTAGTATCTAGTACTGAAAGTCACTATCATAGTGAAATATATTTTTAAATTATTAAGGAGATAAAAAAGGATATTTAATTTAAATGGCAGTCAGTATATAGGTATATACATAATTTTGAAATTCTAATTAGAATTTCAAAAAGAGTTGGGAGCTTTTTGTATTTAGTAAATGTAATGCCTTTGCTGACTAAGAGTTCATATTTTATTTGTGGAAATAAAAAAAATTGTCTAAGAATATGAAATTTGATTTTTTCAGGAGAGCTGAGCACATGCAACTCACAATGAATCTCTTGTATATATCTCAATAAAACAGCATTTATTCTGTCATAAGTTTGAAAGAATTTAGTGAGCTCCTTGTTTGAGAGTTGCTTGTGTGTTACTGTTTAAACAAGGTCGAACAGCTCAGGGATCAGTAAAAGCATTTAGTCTTATAGCAAATAGGTAATCTCATACTGAGAAACAGCCACTGACTTTGATAGTTCTACCAAGTGCTCAGTGCTGAGCGCAGAGAAGCTGTTTGACATGGCAGGAGCAAATGGTTTGTTAGATACTTTTCAGGAAGAATTTTTGTTATGTTTTGCTGTGTTTGTTTTTTAAACAGTGTTGAAGCTTGTGCTGCAGTAAGGACGAGGCTCTAATATGTTTTTTGTTCTAATGCACAAATTACATCAAAAAAGAGAGGTATGCATCTATGAGACTTATTCTGCTTTCTTTGAGAGTTGTTTATGACTTTCCTCTTCCCTGCTCCTCAAGAAGGGATAAATCTTACTGCTTTGTCAGAGTATTTCTTGAATAACTAAAAAAAAGTAGATATGAACTTGTTTTTTGTATTAGAAATGCCATCAGCTCACTATCATTTTTAAGACTTTAGTAACTGCATATTCATAGGATCATAGACTTGATTAGGCTGGAAAAGAGGCTGTGAAGGTCATCTATTCCAACTCTCTCTTCACTGAGCAAAGACACCTGCAACTAGAGCACTGTACAACCTGACCTGGAACATCTCTAGGGATGGGGCATCTACCAGCATTCTGTCCAACCTGTTTCAGTGTTTTCACCATCCTCATTATTATAAAATGACTTCCTTATATCTAGTCTGAATCTTCCATCCTTTAGATTGAAACCATCGCTCCTTGTCCAGTTGAAACAGACCCTGCTAAAACCTCTAGGTACACAAAACCAAAATCTATATACAACAAAACTGTTTGGTGGGGAAAATTGTAACAATTCCTTGGGAGAGTATTAATTAAAGGATGATAGACAAGGAATCGTCCATTGGCATCTTTAAAAGAATAGCAGTGAAATGTTACTTCAACAATGTGGTTTTTAAAAGCATTTTACAATCACAACCTTTGATTATAAAGGTAATTATTTTTACTCTATTTTACCATATATTTTTTAACATAACAGATTGATTCCTGCATTCAGTGAAGGAAAATTCTTTCCTAAGTGAGTAATTTGTATTTAAAGAAATGTAAACCTTTGTACTTGTGTTGCATAGTATGCAAGTGATAACTAAATAAAAGTACAGCTTTGTGATACACTAATTACTTTTGTAATGATGGAAGCATATTCTCCCTTTGGTGACTGTGTCTAACTTCCATTAGTACTAATGAGAGTTATGCATTTATGCTTTGAGGAGTCTACACTCTAATTAACACTTTAAAGAAAATGTGAGATGCTATTGGAAATAGTTATTGGTGCTGAAATGTACTTTTTCTAGATTTCTAGCCTGTTCCTTCTGTGACTGCTTTGACATTGACTGACATATTTTCGTGAAATCCTGTAAATACAAGTGTCGGGTTTTGTTGAAATAACATTGTGACACCTCCATAGTTGAAGTAATCTCACATCTACTTCTTTGGATATCTACCCTTTCTCCTCAGTCTCTTTTTCCTTTTTTCCCCTGTTTACCTTTAGCTGACAGTTGAATAACTGTTCCATTAAGTTACCAATTCCAAGGTTAACCTCAGATCAGATTTTATCTGACTGAGGTTGAGATAGATGAGTGAGTTGTGTTCGATGTGCCTTCCTTTAATTTTCCTGCTGCAAGCAGTAACCAATGAGCATCAGAAAACAGATAAATTGTCACTGGATCCTGTACTTCAAATCGGTTTGCAAACATGAAACAGCACTTGAGAAAAGACTGAATAGCTTTGAGGAAAGTTGTTGCTAGTAGGCACTCATATTGATGGAGATGCATATTCAATAGGTTCACCTGGAAACTAAAAGCAGTTAAGCCATTTACTCTTCAAATAAATAGGTAAAAGTAGAAGATCAGCATGAAGTTAATGAACACAAATAATTTTGACCAAACAGAGCTAATTATTTCTTTTTCCCACAGTAGTTTATTAATATTGTGTCTGCTCCTCTTTAATGTATGGCTTGGAGCTCCCCAGGTCTCCACTGTGTTTGAAATCTCCCTGTCAACCACAGAGGTTATTTGGGGATGGAGGAATAAAAACTGCATTCAAAATCTGGCTTGTGGATCTGGCTTAATGAAGCACAAGAAGTTGCATCTCAACATGAGAAAAGATTTCTTTACTGTAAAGGTTACTGAACATTGAAATGGGCTGCCGAGGGAGGTTGTAGAGTCTAATTGTCTGGAGACTTTTTAGGACCTATGTTGGCGAATTTCTGTGTAACCTCTCTTAAGGTTTTACGATTACGCTTGAGCAAGGGGGTTGGTCTTCATGACCCTGGCGGTCCCTTCTAACCCCTAATGATCTGCATATCTGTGGATCTCAGACCTGAGCTAGATTGAGAAGGATGTAACAATTCTTTTCATATTTATTCTTCTTTACCCACAATGTAAAATTTGCAGCTCAACTTTGCCATAAGTGGGAGTTGTACTCTTAGAAGTCTTTTTCACCCTTGAGCTGGTGGCAAATACATCACCTAGAGTATGTGCCAGAAAAAGGGACCAGGATTATGGTATCTGCAAAGCAGAAGACTGACCACCAGAGTCCAGAATATAGAAATGGGCAAAGAATCTACAAGGAGATTGAGACAACAAAGGAGGCTTTCTGCTTGGATGAGAGAAAAAAGAAAAGGCTTTGCTGGATAAGCCATAGCAACTTCAAATCAAACCACACCAAACACACAACTGTAAAATGTGCAAGGATGGAAGGAAAAAACCCAAACGCACATTTGTCCTCAGGCTTTCATTTGGTGGAGAATGCACGTTATCTTTTAGTTTTCTGGTTGTTTGGATGCAGTTTTCATTGAACAGAAATTACAAGTCCAGAATACCCACAGGTTGTCAGAATTTAGCTTGTTTGACAGCCTGAAGAGAAGACTGTCACTGCCTCCACTGCTGGGAAAGCAGCAGAAGGAAAGGCTATCTCACATTCCAGAAGCCTTTAATTAGCAGCCTTGGTGAAACGGCGCACAGCTCAGGTGCACAGGGATGGGTACTTGTTGCTTTCCTAAAGTGAAATATGTGGAACAAGAAAGTTGCTGGTTGCAAAGGAGACTCAGTGCACTGTCTCCTGTCTGCTCCTCATGACCTTTGTGAATACAGCAGCTACAGGCAGGCGAATGAGAAATCAGCAAATCAGACTTGGGACTGAGGAATTTGAAACTGCCCAACTGAAAAGTCATTTTTTGCTCTAAGGAGAAAATCCTCACTCTATTGAAATGTGATTGCAGGAAGCTGCCAGACTCCATGACTGACCAAACCTCTGGTCAAGACAGTGAGCAAGACTAAGATTTGTTTTTGTTATATTATATGCCTAGATCTACAATGTTCTGCATGTCCCACTGTGACTGTTGTTTATTTGTACTTTATATTTAATGCTAAATCACAATACCAAAGTTCTCTAAAGAGAGTTTAGGCTGAGTTATAATGCTATATTATTAAATTAATTCCACTTGTTCTAACATTAAATGGGGACTGCTTTTTAGTATTAGATGTTTTGTTTTTTCCTGACACACTGAACCTCATGTATGGATACTGTTTCTTTTCGTGTCCAGTTTCTTATTTAGTTCACATATTTTCTGCATTGAGAGAGATGTCTTTTGTTTTTATATTTCTGTGTGGAGTTCCGTGAAAGAAATATTTTCTCTTACTGGCTCAAGCCAGGCTGTAACTTCACTTCAGAGTTGGTAAAAACCTTGACATCCTGCACCACAGCACTGTGAATGTGCTGAGGTGGTGGTTTTGTTAGAAAACTTGTAATTATGATAATGGAAAAAGAGTGTCAGTGGGGACTTAGGCTTCCTTCTATAGCACAAACAAAAGACACTCTCAAAATGTAAGTTCTGTTGTTTCTCTATTATAATGAGCAATTAATCAAGACACGGTGAGAAAACTATGCTGATAATAGCAAAACCTGACACGTATCTAATTTGTATTTCAACAAGTTGAGAGATGTAATTGCAACACAGAAGGATGTTTAAGTAAAATTGGAGCTGTGATATGGAATGACAAAGGGAGTAAACTGAGAGTTGGTATGACACTTTGTCTTATTTTAAAGCAGCTGTGAAATGGAAAAAGACTATCTCAGTGGCATGAGTTCTGCTGAAACAGATGAGCTGTAAGCCCTAAATACAAATTTCTGGCTTGGTATTTGGTTATGATACATCAATTGCACTAACAGGATATAGTTTGGTCTTTGAGTTTCTTGCTTTTACTGTGCTTCAACACAAGCAGGGAATGGATTACAATGCTTTGATTTAAAATGGGAACAAGCTTGCAAAGATTGTTTTCTAACCTGTATCGAGACTGATTTATTAATACGCACATAATACATGAATTACTTTCATATATACCTGTCTTTGCCTACAAAGACTACTCTTGATTAAGCTTCAGTCATTTTTTACTTCTGTATCTGAAACAAATACAGCAACTTTTAGCTATAGGTATGTTAGAACTGTAGCATAAACAGAAAGAACAGTTTTTCTTCTACAAACTTAAATTGCCATTGCAGAGTTCGGGAGATAATAGCCAGTCTCTGCCTGTGCACATAAAGTGGAACTTTCTTGTAAGTGAAGAATGGAGTGTGATGTGAATGTCTGGTTATTCACTGAATGCCATATGCTGCTACAATCCCTAGTCTTTAAAGAGCAAAGGGGCATTTGGCTGTTATGGTCTGTATTTTTTATAAATCCCATGAAACAAAGTTTGTGTGAGCTAGTAAGTTATTAACTGCTAGTAGGCTGCAGTTCATCCCTTTGCATTAGTGCAAAAAGAGTTGTTTCCTTTGAGCAGGAGTCTCTACTCTCAAACCATGCAAATAATGAACTAGTGAAGATCTGTGTAATCTCAACAATACATTTACCTCCATAGATACTCAGGTTTATCAATGAGAAGTACAATCACTGTCCCTGTGCTCTGAAGAAATGAAAATTGTAGTTGAAGGGAGAAAAATTATAAACTCTTTATTTCCAGGATTGAGATAATTGATTTAAGTTTTGTTTTTGTTAGGGAGTAGTGAGAGTTTGTCAGAGATTTTCAAAGTGAATCAACTGGTGCTGAGACCACCTTCCCCCCTGGATAGTTTCAGGGATGTTTTATTTCAGACCAGCTGCAATCTGGTCCCATAGATGGAAGAAAAACTGCTGCTGACATGCATTGGATGCCCTCTGGGAGAAGTTTAGTTTCAACAGACAGAACTCCAGTTTCTGTGATCTCAGATTGCTTTGTGATGTAAAACAAAGTGTGGGTAAAGGGATAAATCATCTGCCAGAAGTGGTTTTAGATACAGCTCGTTCTAAGCGGGGCAGGGGAAGACAGAATTAGAGAGGTGGGAGGGAATAAATGCTTTCATAGCATCCTTTCTGGACTGTCTTGTGTGAGTTTTAACTTCAGAGACTATTTCTAGCAACACAAAGGAAGATAATGTTCCTGGAACATGAACTCAGCTTGCTTCACTCCCTTTCCTCTGTTTTCATTATTGCAGGGCATTCCTCCCCATAAGGAATATTGATTAGCCCATGAAGTCTATAATGAACCTTGTTATGGTGATTTATTTCTATACCTCTGGCATGTTATGGTGGTGACTACCTTGCAATACCAAACGCTCAGAGTTACATTGCAAGTTTGGAAAACTTTTCCACAAAACAATTGAATGACTTTTCCCAAAGTGCTTGGGTAGCAATTAAGGGTAAAGCTTAATTAAAAAGAAAAAAATCTGCTGATGTAATTTACATAATATGTATATTAAATCCTAAAGGTATGCCTATACTGCTGGTCTGTTTTAATTGGACTTAATTGATTACCAAGTGTAATCCATAAATATTTGTGGTACGTCTAGAAGACTAACATTTGCAGGGGTGTGCTTAGTGTAATGGCTATTTAATTAGTTTGAATTATACGGAGGATTTGTGCTTAATGGTCTTTTCCCATTTCATCTCATGATGGCTTGGAGGTGCCAAGGTGTTTAATCTAAAGCCATGTAGTTAATCACAGAGTCACTCAGAGTGAGTGAAAAATCAAGTGGGATGAAAAATCTATTCTGCATAACTTCTTTGATAAAGCCCAGATATTCTGAATAACAGTACATGCCACAAAGAATATACTTCTCTGTGCTGGTGTTTTTCAGGGTTGCATGCAAACAAGAGGGGATAGTCAGTGGCCTAATGGCTGTTGTATCTCACTAGGTTTGGGGTTTTAGGTACTATACGTTTGCTACTTGTTTGGATATGTTGAACACTGTTCATGAAACTGACTTTTTTTTTTGTAAGCTTATCTTAAGGCAACATTTAAGTATAAAGTTATTTTTGCAAGTACATAGTAAATGACAGACATTTTTAAGTTCAATATCTTGAGAAGTGCTGATTGTTATGGTTCTTGTAACCATAACAGTTACAAAATGCACTCATTCACTTATTATTACAGATTTGGTGAAATCATAATTTGTTCACTGTATTCCTGCATCAAACTCTCTTCCAGCATACAAGGAGTTAGCCCTCTGTCTTGGCTGTGGGAATGTTTGGGTTTTTTTCCCTCTGGTGCAAGGCAGGGGCATGCTCACTGCAGGGGAGCAGAAGTGGGAAGCAGAACAGGTGTACAAAGGTGGTGGCCACAGGGGAGATAGGTTGAGCAGGTGGAGTAGGCTACATTTGGGGGTAAGGTCTTCCTCTTCCCCTCTTCTTGGCACCTCCTCTGTGTTTGTGTGTCTTGGGAGCTTCGTTTCAGTTTTGTTTTGGCCTGTAGCGTACTGCAGCTTCTCTGTCCCTCTTCTGTTCCCCCACCTCCCCTTCTTCTTCTCTCCCTTCTCTCTCATATTTGTTTCTCCCTCTGATCCCAGACCAGCTATAGGAAAATGCTTAAAATAAGCACTGTCTAATATACCTCTTTCTCTTTTCTCCGCTCGTCCATGGCTTTTAGTGTTTGTTTGAGTTAAGGATAGCAAGTCTGTGCAGGGGAGGGGTGGACTGGAGTGAGTGAATGAGGAAAACACTTCTTTTTGCTGTTTTTTTTTTCTTTCCCCTCTTTCCCCCTTTTTGTTCTTCTTTGCATTTAATCTCTAATAAAGTTCAATATTTTTAGTTCCAGTTTCCATAAGTGTATTTACTTTATCTCTTCCTTCCCACCCCAGGGTGGGAGGAAAGATATTTTCTTCTGTATGGTTGGACAGAATATCATTTCTGTGGACTACCATGGTGCTAAACTGTGACACTCATGTTTCTATTGAATAAAGTCTGTAGAGATCAAATACATGTTACTGGAACAGAACTAATAATTTCTTTGTTGTGTGGCATTTTTAAGTAAGCAGGTTCTCAAAGAACTAAAAAGAATACATTTCAAGTCAATATAAGAAAAAATAATTACAGCATGTTTGAAGTATAATAGCTTATATGACAAAGTATGTCTGCAATTCTTTTTTCATTATTGAAATATCTTTTTAATGGCCAATGGTCTTTTTTTTTTTGCTTGCCAAGGTAAACACTGTTTCCAGGAAATGTGTTAAATCTTTAAATGATTCTGTGAAATAATTGCAAGGGAATTGTACGTGAAATGCTACTTTCCCACAGGGAGGAAATCGAGGCAAACCCTGTACCTGTAGTTGGTGAGGGATCAGCAGTTTAGAGCAGTTGAATTTTAGATGACAGTGTATCCACACAGAAAGAGATGCATATTGGAAGCCCAAGGATGAAATGTTTGAAACCAGTGTTTTGTTTATTTTAAACTCTCTTAACTTCATCGCTACATTTGGGGGATGTGTGTATTTTGCCTTGCTGTCATTGGTTTCATAACAGCACATCTCCAGGGAGTTCAAGTGTTACTTTATTCTTTTCTGTAGCAATAAGACTGAAATAATCTTCAACCACAGGCTCACTTTTGCCTGCTGATGGTGTAACAGTGAGCTTAACCAGGTCAGGCTGGCATTTTTTTAGTTATGAAATTATGTGAAGTGAAAAATTCAAGACAGTCCTGTATTCCACTATGCAATCGAACACTAGGTGTGCAGGAATTACCTTAATCCAACAGCATAACAGTTAATACTTTACTTTAGTTACTTAGAAATTGTGATGTCACCTTATGAGTTGGGAAGAAATCCTAAATTTGTGTTTCTGCAAACAAACAAGAGTCCCATTTCTCTTTTCTTGGAAACTTGTGTGACATCTAACTGAACATTTGAGTATAGGTATGGTTCCTTATCTTTGGCTCTTGTTAGGATTTCTCTGTAGGAAAGTCAGTTCCAGTTTGTTCTGGTGTACCCAAAATGCAGCAGGTTGAAATCCTTGTTCATTCTGTAGAGCTGCAGGGTGACAACTGTGTTGATGTAAGCAGGTCAAAGAGGAGAGAGAGGTCAGCCTCTATAGCTCTTATGACTCATTTTAAAAAGCTTGAATCTCTTCCTCAAAGTGTAGTAAGACAGAATCACAGAATCACAGAATCATCATCATGGCTGGAAAGGACTTCCAGTGTCATCGAGTCCAAGCTTTATCCTATTACCTAGCTGCTAGACCAGATCCCTAAGCATTGCATCCACTCGTTCCTTAAACACATCCAGGGACGATGACATCACCACCTCCCTGGGCAATCCATTCCAGTATCTAACCACCCTCTCAGTAAAGAACTTCTTTCTAACATCCA
>JAOXOE010000602.1:28128764-28178485 GCA_028565055.1 Phoeniculus purpureus | reverse complement strand
CTAGCAGCTAGATACTAGGATAAAGGTTGGACTCGATGACCCTGGAGGTCCTTTCCAGCCATGATGATTCTGTGATTATTCCTGGTTATTTTGAATAGAAAAATCTCCTTGTTTTCATAGTGACAAGAGGCCACAAGGACGTGTTGGACTTCTAATCTATTATGTGATTATGGGTTGTGTGAATGTTAATGAAAATGCTATTGTGTATTGACATTTGTACCAGTTTTCTCAACTCAGTTTGGCCTTTTCCTTTGCTGAGTGCAGCAGTTATCTTCTTCCCTTTCTCAGACGGGATTGAATGGGGGCACTTTTTCTGAAGAAACTCAGGTGACCAGGAAGTTTGCAGGTATTATGTCTATGCATGGAGAGAGATCCCATTGCAGGACGCTAGAGCTTGCTGTCCATGTTTCCACAAGGGGTGCATGGAGTACAGTCTGCTAACAGGTCCCCTCTTGCAGCAGGTAGTATCAAACAGGCTTAGCAGGATTTATTTAGAATTAGTAAAAAATAATTGCCTTTGAAACTTTTGACAGCTGGGAAGATGGTGTGCAAGCTTTCCACAAACAGCTGACAACCTATTGTAGCTGTTACATGCATAATTTAAACTCAGTATTTTTTGTTGAGATAAAATATTAGATAAAATCCAGCTTTTCATTATAATAAGTATTTAGAGTACCTAGGGTATGTGTTTTATGAAAGATTTTTAGTTTCTTTGCAGTACTTACAGGAATGGATAATATTTTCAAGAGTAATTAATAAATATGTTCTGTGTGTTGAGGAATTTATAGAAATCTATAGAAATCACTTTAATAAAGAAAATTAGTTTTGCAACAATTTCAGAAAGCAATCCTCTTGTGCTCTATGTTTTGTGCTGATTCTGACCTCAGATGTTATCACAGCTGCATTCTCGTTTCAGAGATAATTATAACTCAACACAGTATATAAAGTTTTGGAATAAAGACTCAGTTCTATAAGCCAAGACAAAGTACCAGTCTGAAATGTAGAACCTTATCTCCAGATCAAGCACTAACAAAACTTTGCTTGCAGTACAGGTAAACCTACCTATGCAGGCAGACCAAGCAGAAAAAAGAGCAATATTTTAATTGTTTTTGAAAATGAAGGGGGGGTAGGGTGGAGTTGGTGCTCAGCAGAAATGCCCAGCCCAGTGCAATGCGTTGGTGACTTTGAGCAAGGAACCCCTGTCATGAGCACAACAGGGCGCTCTGCTGCACAGCTGTGATCTGTGGAGAGATCTATATGGTGAAGAGCCACTGTTGTCCAGGTTGGCTTAACGTCCTTTAGCTTTATACAGTTATTGCGAGGACCTGAGGGTTTTAAAATTGTAAATGTAATGTTTTTAATTTTCCAGGTATGGCTAAGAATTGATTCTTAGTTAAGGTGGTAGAAATTGTTTGGAGAAGCAAGGATAATGAAACTTTGACATACAGGACACACCAGTATTTTGCAGGCAGAGATCTGTATCTGGATCACTTGTGTACACTAATTATGTAAAATGAAAGGCATCAACAACCTCCTCCAGCTCCATCCTACTGCAGCTTTGAGGTTTTAATAAATCAAATCCTCTTCACAAAGCTGCCTAAAGCTCTCTTTGATGTGCAAACCTTTGGAAACAGTGAGTAACTTATGTTCTCACTGATCTACTAATCAGCTAAAGGACAGAGATGTTTTATTATAAGAAGAAACAAAGTGCATCTGCTTGAGGGATCAGAGAGAAAGATATGAAGTTTGACAGCTGTAGACTTCTAGACCAGACTAGAGTAGAATGATATTTTACAGAACAAGAGCCGTTACCATTGTAATAATCACTTTTCATCTAAATAACAATGTTTGCACCAAAGACGTATCTGAAACAGTGACATTTTAATGAGATATCTGCATGCTTGCATTTCACAGTAATACAGTAGAGCTACAAATGCTCCACCAAGATCTAAAAATTGATTTTGTTGTATGTCAGGAGAACAGAAATGAGATAAAACAAATTACAATGACAAGGTTAAAAAAAACCCAAAAAGTGAAAGCACAGTAGTGAAGAAAGCCATCAGCATGTCACGCTTACATTACACTGGCTTGGGTTAAGCTCCACAAGGCTAAATGTTAATCTTGTTCATGGCTAAATGTATTTTTCAAGAGATATCTATTTTTTACACTGAATATGTTCTTCACAGTCATTAACACTTTCTTTTTTGGTAAAATTCTTATTCCTGAGGTAATTAATGTACTTTGGATGCAAACATTACAATGGTTCATGGAACTGTGGAGTTTTAACAGTGCTGATGAGATACAGAATATGTCTGCAGGTCAGTGCTTGCACAGCAACACTATAAAGCAACTGACCTTTTGAGAAAGAAAACAATAACTTTAAAGTCAAGACTACAAAAGAATATAGTGTGCATTTCTGATGGGATCTGGCAGAACAGAGGATAAAGTCCCGCATTTCTGTGCAGTGTACAGTGTGGCATTTGGGGTTTTTTTTCCTCCAGAAGAGATAGAATGCCTTGTTCTTCACGTGAGATTTTTTAAAGCATCCTGTATATTTCAGAAATGTGCTGTCAATCACTTTGAGAACATCCCAAAAAAGAGAGCCCTAATAAAAATTGGCAGCTGAAATCTAATATTTCGAACTGCCATGGGCTAATTAATTTTCTCATTTGTATTCTAACTACGCTCCCAACTCACATGGACTGCTGCCAGGGAACTCGGCAATGAAATGTTCGTTTTAAATTTCCTAACAATGAGAAAATATTGAAATACCAGGAATAAACAAACTAACCGTGTATTAAGCAGCCTTCAAATTCTGTATTTGCGTGTTTACAAGAGACTGGCCACCACTTTGAAGAAGTAGTAGTAAAACTATAGCAACTGAGATTGCCTCATATATTGAGAATGAAATTCCTTGCCCTTTGCACCATGTTTGCATATTTTTAGACTTCTAGAATTTGGATTTTTTTTTTTTTTCTCCCAATGTCATCAAGTATATCAGACAAGCCAGTCGTTCATGATGTTCTTAAAATTTTCTGTTGCTTATACTAAAACATTTATGCAGAGATTGATGTGGAAACTTGGTATCTACGTACAAGACATTCTTGTAATCTGTAGAAACTGAATTCAGTACCGAGGTGTTTTTAATGTACCTAAATGCACAGCTAATGAGATGTACCAGAAAGCATCCAACGACCTAATTCCCAAAATACTAAAGTACTTTAGAAACTCCTTGAGATATCACCCGCATCACTAAATATCTGTAAAACTCCAGCAGTACAACCCATAAAATTGTAGATTACGGGCGTCTGGCAGTGTTTGTACTTTCTCCTGTGAAATCCCATTCACTTCATTACGCAGTGTATAAAATTTGTTTTGATTTATGTATATCGTACCTGGAATTACTCACTGGCGTTCATCAGGAAACCTGCCTGTGGAATTTCTGTACTGGTAACTTTTGCATAGTGGTTTGTTTTGCTGTATTGCTGTCTGGTTAAACAATATATCTGTGAGGGCATCATAGTGCTAGGATCTTTGTGTGATGCCATAAAAATACCCAATACTGTATTTCCTGACATAGCATGGAAAAAAAATCACCTAACTTTTTCTAAGATGCTGCTTGCTTTGGAAATTGAAAAATTGCGTGAAACTGTGCTAAGAATTGAAAGTAAATGAAATGGAAATACAATATATTATAATGAGACAGATGTGAGCTCATTTTCCCCAGCACAGGTTCATGGACTCTGCGTTCACTTGGTCTGCCTGGCATTTAAATTTGAGTAAATTCAGTGGTTTATAAGAAAAGCATCTGTTGTTAGAATGACAATAGCAGGATACAATACCCAGGAAAAAGAATCTAATTATTATTAGATGTTACACCCGAATGTCAATGAAGGGGCTTTCTTTGTGCTGAGATTCTGGCATCAGTCTGGATATTAAATTGGCCGGCTCATCAGGGAACACAGCACATTAGTGAGCGACTCAGCTGTGACAGAGTGCGTGCATTAAAATGCGTGACTTAGAAAGTTTCTAATGCCATAAATCAAGAACAACCTTAATATACAACAAAGTCATGAAGGGAATAAAATATAAATTAGGGTGCTTTACTTCCACTAAGTTTAACCTTTGATCGTATTAGGCTCAACATTTGATTTTTGTGTTGCTATTTGTTTTATTGTCATGTTTTCTGATCACTCTATAGCTCTTGTCATGTATTCAACCCAAGCGAGCTGTAGAGCCTGCAGCTTGTAGGTTCTGGTTTAAGATCTCTGTTTGGGTGAGTTCAGCAACTGAGTAGTGAGGGTTGCTGTTAATGACTTTTAATTAAATCAGAAGCTCCGAGATCATAAACCTGCTGACTTAATTTCCTTTTTCCAGCGTACTTCAAAACAGTAATTACTGTACTGCACATACAGACAAATCTTGTAAAATGCCCTCAAGATGCAGCTCAAAATTTGGACTTCTGGTAATGAACCAAGTCAGTGATGTTTTACAGGGAAGAAACAAAGCAAAAGTTTAGCACATTTGGGAATTACTTTATTTCTGTTCTATTTTTAAATGAAAAATCAAAAGACCTTGTGCTTTCAGACTTGAAGAAGGTTAAATGTATTTTTATTATTATAATTACTTTTCCATCACCACAGCAAATAACTTGTCTGTTCTGTAGTGTTTTTTCAAGGCTTTATATTCTATAAACTTACTTTGTTCTTCACCACTAAAATTAGACTGAGTCTTGACACAAAGCATTGAGGAGCTGTAGAAAACAAACAGAACTCTGGTTACTGGTGTGTCACAAAATTGAAAGACTAAGAAGATAAAGAGCGACCAAAAAAAGGGAATGTTTTATTTTACCCAAAATACATTAAAGTAGTTTTCAGGTAATTTGGTATCATTTCCATCATCTCCTGTGTCTCCCTTTCCCTAGCTTTTCTCTTTTTCGGTGGAGAGGGGCGAAAGGGCATTTTGAAGTAAAAGATTTGAAAATTGAAAATACCAAATGAACGTTCTTTTTTAACTAAAATTTGGTCCTGATTACCCTGCGAATTTAGAAAGCAGATGCATCCTTTGAAAACCTGTGTTTTTGTATGGAGAAAGGAAATAGCTATTGAAAAAGCTTTGTATTTCCTTGTGGAATAATTCTTAGTACAAATTACTGCCTGTATCCTGTGCTTGCTGTCATGCCTCCCATCTTGTCTCATACTGCAATGCTGGATGCAGGACAGGACATCTGGCAGTGCCCTGGTGGCCTGATTTTGCTTACCTACTTTTATCTCCCATTCATAGGATTTAATTTTAATTAATCATAGTGCTTTTTTGAATACTTTATCTGCTTTTTAGCAGGATTTCTCATGCCCTTTATTTGTCTGATATAAGCAATAAGCACATGCACAAATTTTTCAGTAACTCTCTACTTTCCACCCTCCTGCTCACTTGTGCTAATGTTTGCACTTGAGCTCATACGGAATGGAGAAAGTTGACATTTAATTTTGTATTTTGATACGAGCTGGCTGGATGGTTGCACCCAAAGAATTGTGATCAATGGCTCAATGTCCAATGAAGAGGTGTGATGAGTGGTGTTCCTTAAGGGTTGGTACTCAGTGTTATTTTAATGTCTTTGTTACCAACATGGACAGTGGAACTGAATGCACCCTCAGCTGATGACACCAAGTTGTGTGGTGAAGTCAACACACTGGAGGGAAGGGAAGCCATCCAGAGGGACCTTGACAGGCTCCAGAAGTGGGCTTATGCAAACTGAAGTTCAACACAGGCAAGTGCAAGTTTCTGTACCTGGGTCGAGGCAATCCCATGCATGAATACAGATTCAGAGGAGAAAGGATTGAGGACAGCTCTGAAGAGAAGGGCTTGGGGGTGGTGGTGAACCAGAGCCATCAGTGTGTGCTTGCACAGAAAGCCAAATGTGTCCTGGGCTTCATCAAAAGAAGCAGTGACAGCTAGTTTAGGGAGGCGATTCTGCCCCTCTACTCTGCACTTGTGAAACCTCACCAGGAGTACTGTGTCCAATTCTGGAGTCCTCAATGTAAGAAAGAAACAGAGCTCTTGGAACGTGTCCAGAGGAGAGCAATTAAAATGATCGGAGGGCTAGAGCAACTCCCCTTTGAGGATAGGCTGAGCAAGTTGGGGTTGTTTAGTCTGGAGAAGAAGAGGCTCCAAGGTGACATTATAGCAGCTTTCCAATATCTGAATGGGCCCTACAAGAAAGCTGGGGTAGGGATTTTACACAGGTGGGTAATGAGAGGCCAAGGGGAAAGGGTTACAGACTTGAAGAGGAGACTTAGGCTAGACATTAAGAAAAAATTCTTTCCTGTGAGGGTGGTGAGATGTTGGAACAGGGTGCCCAAGGAAGTTGTGGCTGCCCCAGCCCTAGAAGTGTTCGAGGCCAGGTTGGATGGAGCCCTGAGTAACCTGATCTGGTGAAGGTGTCCCTGCCTCTGCAGGGAGGCTGGAACTAGACAATCTTTAAGATCCCTTTTAACCCTAGCCATCCTATGATTCTATTTTAAGAACACAACAAAGTGTTTAATCCATGAAACACAGGGAAGTCCTGAATATCCACTCTAGTTGTGTTGCATTTTCTCCCACTGCTCCTTGAATATCCAACGTGCAAAATTATTTTAAGAGTAAAAATACCTGTCTTTACTAGGAATTGTTTTAATCCACATATATACTGCTTTCTGGGTTTATATGAAGCTATCACCTCTTTAACGTTAATTTGGTTGCTTGTGTGTGGTTGCTTTTGAATTAGGACGAGTATTTTGGAGGCAGGGGTGTGAAATACTTTTTAAGCACAAAACTGTTAAAAAGAAGCCATCTATAGCAGATTAAAAATGAGGACAGTTATTACTGGCAAGAACAATGCCTTGTCTACTCCTGTGCTTTTTTAGCATTTGTGTTTTCCCAAGTAGCCCAGAGCAAATATTTTAAAAATGATATAACACAAACAGAACTGCCTGCTCTTTCCCAGATCTCCAGCTTCTAACACTGGTGACTTCCTGAGGCAAGGGTTTCTTGTACATCTTTAGAAACCTCATAAAAGTTCAGAAACCCTGACCTGGCCAACTTCTTTGTGAACCACTATAAGGCATCATCATCTAGGTGTCTTGTGGCAAGGATTTCCACAGCTTAACTAGATCTGTGTGAAGGACAAAACCTCCTTTTGTTCGTTTGTAGCCTTCCCCTTGCCTGTTTGTGGGAAGAGGCAGTGAACAAGGGCCCTTTGACCTCTTCCTCCTCTTAATGAAGGGTGCCATGCAATATTTCTAGGCCGTGTCTGTAGCTGAGATACAGACGTTTAAGAGACAGGCTTGTCTGGTAGACAAACGTACGACAGGTCAGGTGTTACAGGATGGGTTGTGATGAGCCCTGCCCTGTCGAAAGAATCTGATCCCCCAGGGCTCAGTGCTTGACCCCTCCTGTTTAACATCAGTGACCTGGATGAAGGGATGGAGTGTAGCCTTACTAAATTCGCAGATGACTCAAAACTAGGGGGAAGTGTTGATCTGTTTGAAGGTAGGGAGGCTCTTCAGAGAGATTTGGACAGGTTGGATTGATGGGCCGAGGTCAATAGCATGAGTTTCAATAAGGCCAAACGGTGGATCCTGTGCCGTGGCCGCAACAACCCCCACAGCATTAGAGGCTTGGAGAGGAGTGGCTGGAGAGCTGCCAGGCAGAGAGGGGCCTGGCGATGCTGATAGACAGATAGCTGAAAATGAGCCGGCAGTGTAGTCAGGTGACCAGGAAGGCCAACAGCATCCTGGCCTGTGTTAGGAATTGTGTGGCAGTAGGACCGGGGAAGTGATTGTGCACCTGTACTTGGCACTGATGAGGCCTCACCTTGGGTACTGTGTGCGGTTCTGGGCACTACAGTATAGGAAGGACACGGTGCTATAAAGATACAGAGAAGGGCAACCAGAATGACTAGAGGCCTCTAGAGACTAGAGGCCTCTCATGAAGAGAGGCTGAGGGAGCTGGGGCTGTTCAGTCTGGAGAAGAGGAGGCTCTGAGAGGGAGACCTTATCACTCTCTACAACTACCTGAAAGGAAGTTGAATAGTAAGACCAGTGTTGGCCTCTTTACCCTAGCAAATAGAATCATAGAGTCCTCAAGGTTGGGAAGGACCTGAAGATCATCAAGTCCCACATACTGCCCTGCACCAGCAGTAGGACAGGAGGAAATGGTTTCAAGTTGTGCCAGGGGAAGTTTAGATTGGATAGTACAAAAAAAATTTCTTCATTGGAAGAGTGGTGAATCACTGAACAGGTAGCCCCAGGAGATGGTAGAGTCACCATCCCTGCAGGTGGTGTAAAATGGCTGGATGTGGCACTTCAGGAGATGGTTTAGTGGTTATGGTGGTGTAGGGTGTGAAAGTTGATGATCTTAAGGCCCTTTCCAACCTTGATGATTCTATGGTCAGGAGTCTTAAAACAGCCAGAGACTTTCTTCCGGAAAGGTTACCCAAACCCATCTGCGATGCTGCAACACATACACTCTGCTAGAGGTTTTTTTTTCCCTTTGGTAGGAATCAGGATAGGGAGTCTTGAAAGAAAACCAGTTCTATGCAGATAGTCTTGAGGTCAGCTTTATGGTTCACTTGAAGATGATCATTTCATGCATAAGAAGTAGCACTGAGGAATGCTCAAAGGCTGTTTTTCACAGTGCAGACAGCTCTTCTAACCCCTAGACTGTGCTATCTGCTCGCACCAGTAAGATGTAGTATCTTTAGCTGTACAAAATTCTGCGCTGCATTGAAGGAAGTCTGCTTGCTTCATTGCAATTCCAAAATATAATTATCTGTAAAGAACAGCCACTGCATCCCAGTATTGTACCTCCCATTTGCACAGATGAATATAAATGTGAACATCTTGTACCTTGCAGTACCCTGCTAAGTTTGGCAACCACTTGAGGTTTTATTTTGGTTTTCATTTTTTTCCCTGTTTTTTAAGAGGTCTGAATTACTTATTCATCTAAAATACAACTAAGGGCACAGCTATGCAGTTAATATTTGTTTTTTAATATCAGCCAGTTGGTGAGAAAATTAATAATTTGTTTGTTATTCAAGAGACACGACAACATCCCGAAGTACAAAGAATATTTAGAAAAGAACAACATAGGTGGGTTGTACTGACATTTATTATTTATGTTCTATTTATGTGAGGAATATCCTCACACGCAGTAATCATTGGTAGATTAGTGCTGTTACGTTGCATTGGAGTGTAACCTATTATGATGGAGGAATTCAGAAATATGCTTTGCTTTTAGGAAAGTAACACATCTTAATTTTATTCTAATATGACTGACAAAGTCATTGTATGCTTCAGCAGTGCATGGAGTGCAGGCAGAGTACACAGGATGTCTGCTGTTGGACTGCATGGTGATAAGTGTCAGGGATGCTGGTCTATGGCTGGGGACTAGGGAAATTAATTTATTTGTTGTGATTGCTACCTCACTAATACAGGTAACTTCTGAGAATGCTTCTTGTCTTTTCCTCGGCAATAGTGTTTAAAACCATACTTCATCTTTCATTTAAGACTTGATTTTTTGAATCTATTCAGTTGATGTTGGACTTTGGTTAGGCAGTAATTACTGGAAGAACACCAATCCTATTTAAAAGACATTTAAATACAAGAATTTTGTAGTGGCTTACTGACAATTACTTTTTGAAAGGGCTGTACTAGACCAGACCAGGAGGACTTTTGTAAACACTTAATTTCTTAGCTATATGGTTGAGTGGTGAACTTGGTAGAGTAAGGTTAATGATTGGACTTGATAATCTAAAAGGGTCTTTTCCAACTTGAATGATTCTATGATTGTAAGTATTCTAATCAGGAAAAACAGATATTGTTTGGATTTTTTTAAACGTTGCAATGATGTTAAATTAATTGCTCAGACCTAGACTCTCACCTGTTTGTGCTCTATGGAAATAGTGGGGTTTTTCTGGGATTTTCAACATTTTTCTTTTGGTTTTGGGTTTACTTAAATATGTGGGTTTGGCATTCTGTCCAAATAGCATTTTTAGATTTTTTTCTATTTTCCCTTTCTGTCTCAACCCTATTCCAAGAAACTGACATTAACGTCACACCTTAGCAGGCGTTATGGCAGTTGTTTCCTCTAGGAACTTCTGCTTTCCAGAAAGTAACTGTATGTCTCACAACAAATAATGCTATTTAAATTGTTTGCCCAGACTGTATTCTTTAGGAGGAATGCATGTGTTAAAAGCTGACTTGTAGCATTTAATACTTTTCGTAGAAATTCTGTACTAATTCTGGCCTTGTAAATTGCAATCTTCTCTACACTGGATTTGCCCACACAAGTGATGGCGAGGCAAGTTTCCATGTGCTTCAGTTGCTGTGAGTCCCATCTCTCAATACTACAGGCCATCTGGTTTTGTTGATGAAGAAATGCATACTTCTCTTACTTCATGCTTGGTCTTTCTGGGAGCCTGACAACCAGGAAGGCATTTTTGTGCAGAACAATGCACAAAAACTAGCCTCCGTACAGCTAGTTTTCCTATAGAGGAAAAACAGTGCCTAAGTAGAGAACTGGACCTGGGGCGTGCCACATTAACTGCTGCTGTGGATAAAAACCGGTGTGTGAATAAGTTACCAAGTGAATGAGGAGAGGCGAGGTATTGAAGAATATTAAAACAGACTTTAGGTGAGAAGGAGTGATAGAATGAGGGGCAACGGGTGTAAGCTGGAACATAGGAGGTTCCACTTCTTCACAGTGAGGGTGACAGAGCACTGGAACAGGCTGCCCAGGGGGTTGGTGGAGTCTCCTTCTCTGGAGATGTTAAAACCCCCCTGGATATGTTCCTGTGTGACTTGGTCTAGGTGATCCTGCTGTGGCAGGGGGATAGGACTAGATGGTCTTTTGAGGTCCCTTCCAATCCTTAATGATCCTATGATTCTAAGACAGCAGTAAATGTTAAAGCATTGGTGATAATTGATAGAAGAGGAGTAGGCAATGAAGGGAAAGCCAGGCCAAGAAAAGTTTGAATAGTGACGACTCAGCAGAAAAACATCACTTTTAGAGTCATGCAGAAGAATGAGCCCAGAAAAATCCTTTGTTGCACCAAATGTAATTGTGGCCAGTAGTTCAGGTGATGTTCTGTTTCCAGTGAATGAAGCCTGGTTGCATAGCTTGCAGCAAATTAATACTACCTGAATAATACCAAGTTCCTCAATTATCGGCTTGAGGGTCTCCTAACACAGGTTTCAAGATATCATGAAAAAGATGCAGATACCAGTCTGTTTCTGTCTGCTTCATCTTTTCACACAAGACTTGAGCAGAGGATGAATTTACTGCATTATCTGTTTTGTTTGTTCTAGGTTCCAGCTATTTATTTTGCCAAATTAATATTTGAGTTCCCATCAGTTAATAATGCAGAAAACATTTTACAGACATAATTATACAAACATGTACCTTAATTTGCATCTTGATATTTTGTCCACATGAAGGTTCATCTGGCAAGTGCTTTGATGCTATTGTGTAAAATCAGCAAAATAAAAATACACCATCCTCCCTTTAGTTTCATCAGTTTAATCAAAGGTCCATAGACAAACATATCCCCATGGCTAAGAGGTAAATAGATGTTTCACTGCTACAATAATTTGACTTGCTCATACCAATAAATATGTTATGGCTTGGTAAATGTCACCTTAGTTTAAGTATTATAAACAGCTTATTTTTATTATTAAATAAACGGAGAAAAATCTCTGGTGTCGAGACACTGAATAAATGAAAATTTTCTTCTGAAAACCCTGTGATGCCTTTTGGAAAAAAGTATTCCATGAAGGAAAATGTTGCATTGTCTGATTTGGTTTTGGTGGGAATGCGATGTCTATGGACAACACGTGGATATTTCACGCTGCTACGTACAAATGTGAAACCATGGGAGGAAATTAAAATATTTTTTCATAGTATCAAATGTAGACTCCTAAATGCTTCCAATTTTCCTTTTGGAGGCATTTAATTACATGTATTTGTGAGGATCGCTGACACAGGTTTTGATAGTTGAGAATGCATTATAATTAGGTGTCACACTATGGAAGCCCTTCTGCCACAGACTTTGAATCTTATCAGATTTCAACATTAATTTACAGAAACTAATGCTAACCAAGCTGTTGAATAGTCTTAAATTTCCAAAGAGTAAATAGCTCTCATGTTAACACTTACGGAGCTGTTCAAGGCAGGATTGGACGTGGCACTTGGTGCCATGGTCTAGCCTTGAGCTCTGTGGTAACGGGTTGGACTTAATGATCTATGAGGTCTCTTCCAGCCTTGGTAATACTGTGATACTGTGATATTCGTTAATTCTTAAGCCAAATACAACACACTGCAACACAAAAAGATGACCTGGTGTTGTAAGAACTTAAAGACAATGTGTATTGGAAGTATTTTTCAAACAGCATGTTGGGGTTGTGATGCTTGCCGTTGAAAGAAACTCAGATTTAGCAGGTGGACACAATGCAACTGAAATGAGAAAACAGGTTTTTAAGGCAATGGTGACATTCGCAGGAGCTTGGTAAGCTGACACCGAATGCCCAAGTGCTGATCCTTACTGTGAGATCGGCTGAAGAGATACTGTAGGAAGCGGCTGTCAAATTACATGCTTTAGCAGCCTTTGTAATTGAAATGGTTGCACATAATAACTGTATCGTGTCTGGATACTCTGTGTCTAATGCAGTGTTGGAATGAATTCTGATTTTTTTCCTCTATTTTTCTTGTTCATTGCTTGAACACCACAGTAATTACACATTAGGGGATTATCACACCCCCAGTTGGTGTCAGAAAGTTTTGTTTTTGTTGAAGTCACTTGGGTGGCTTTGGGGTGGTTTGTAGGAAACTATTTTTGTTTCACATCTTGAGGAATTTATTCCAACCCACCAAGTGAAAGACTTTTGAGGTGAATCTGGGATATTGTTGTGTATAGTGAAAAGAAATAGTTTCTAGTGGGTAGTCCTTGACCCACAATGGGAAAGGAAATATTTAATTAAAGATAAAAGGCAAGACTACGTGAGCAGTCCCTATAATTTCAGTGGGTATTTTGGTGCTGGGGATTTCAGATTCTGTGGACAGAGGGAACTGACCTACTACATGGAAATAGATGTGAACAGAACAAGCTGTGACTGAGGTGGGTTTCATTCATCTGTGTGACAGTGTAAGATCCATGTGTGAATTGTAACTTATTTATTCATATTACAGAATCACAGAATCAGAGAACATGAGGGATTGAAAGGGACCTCGAAAGATCATCTAGTCCAATCTCCCTGCCACAGCAGGATCACCTAGACCAAATTGCACAGGAACATATCCAGGCGGGTTTTAAATGCTTCCCAAGAAGGAAACTCCACAACCCCCTTGGGCATCCCCTTCCAGTGCTCTGTTACCCTCACTGTGAAGAAGTACCTTCTCATATTGATGTGGAACCTCCTGTGTTCCAGCTTACACCCATTGACCCCTGTCCTATCACTAGATGACATTGAGAAGAGCCTGGCTCCATCCCCCTGACACCCACCCTTCACATATTTATACACATTAATGAGGTCACCCCTCAGTCTCCTTTTCTCCCAGCTAAAGAGACCCAGCTCCCTCATAAGCCTTTCCACATAAGGAAGGAGTTCTACTCCATCATCTTCGAGGCTCTGTGCTGAACTCTTTCCAGCACTTCTGTGTCCTTGAACTGACAGGCCCAGAACTGGACACAATACTCCAGATGTGGTCTCCCCAGGGCAGAGTAGAGGGGGAGGAGAACCTCAATCAATCTGCTAACCAACCCCTTTCTAATCCACCCTAGGATGCTGTTGGCCTTCTTGGCCACAGGGCACATTGCTGGCTCCTGGCCATCCTGCTGTCCACCAGGACCCCCAGGTCCCTTTCTCCTACACTGATCTCCAACAGGTCAGTCCACAACCTATACTCGTACCTGGGGTTGTTCTTGCCAAGATGCAAGACTCTACACTTGCCCTTGTTATATTTCATTAAATTTCTCCCTGCCCAACTCTCCAGCCTGTCCAGGTCTTGCTGAATGGCAGCACAGTCTGTGGGGGTGTCAGCGACACCATCCAGCTTTGTGTCATCAGCAAACTTGCTGACAGTGCACCCTAATCCCTCATCCAAGTCATTAATGAATAGATTGAATAATACTGGTCCCAGTACCAACCCTTGGGGCACTCCACTAGATACAGGCCTCCAGCTAGACTCTGTCCCATTGACCACTATTCTCTGGCTTCTATCCTGCAACAAGTTCATGGTTCACCTCACTACCCGATAGACCACACTGCCTCAGTTTGGCTGTGAGGATGCTGTGTGAGTCTGTGGCAAATGCTTTACTGAAATCAAGATAGACCACATCCACTGCTCTGCCATCATCTGTCCACCTGGTTATGTCCTCTTAAAAGGCTATCAGGTTGGTCAAGCATGACTTCCCTTTGGTGAAGCCATGCTGACTGCCCTTAATGACCCTCCTGTCCTTGATGTGCCTAGAGACGGCATCAAGGATAAATTGTTCCATCACCTTTCCTGGGATGGAGGTGAGGCTGACTGGCCTATAGTTACTTGGGTTCTCCTTCTTACCCTTTTTGAAGATGTCTGATTCTATCCTAGTATTTCAGTTTTATAAGACATAAAAAGGAAGTAAGACATTAATCACAAGCATGAACAATGAGGTAATATCTTTCCCATTTTGCTGAGTGAAATGGTTTAGTGGTGATCTTGGTAGAGTAGAGTTAATGGTTGGACTTGATGATCTCAAGGCCTTTTCTAACCTGAATGATTCCATGATTCTATTTTATGATTTTGGTAGAGTCACAGGCTGATGCAGCAGCTTCTCAGGTTGCTTGGGGCTCAGCTTTCTATAAACACAGCTGGTATTTTCCCGAATCCATAGCTGCTGTGGTCTACAGAAATTAGACTTGTGGATTGTTTTATTCTCAGCTTTGATCCTATTTTTAATAATATTCTCTCTTTGTTCTGATTTGTATTGATTGCACCTCGCTGCATTACACTTGACTTGCTTGTTGGTTATTTCCCTTGGCTACATTTTTTTTCAACTGACATGAGTGGTTTGAAAACAAGCTCTTCCTGTCCTTCTGTATCAGTGCAAAATAGAAGACTGAAGCAACACAGAAAACATGGTCAGGCCTTTACTTTTGCTGAATTTTCACAGTAAACCACTAAAAAATTGAGATGCGCTTTGATTACAATAGTTTCTGGAGGCTGATTTGCCTTTGTCGCTGTCAGAGTGTTGTCACACAATTACTAAAACTCTTCTGAGAGATTGGTCCCAGGGACTAACTGTGAAAACTTGTATGTGTTGCATTATTTGTTGAATGCATAACCTTACCATTCGTTATCTTCTTTTCATAAATATAACAAGGGCAGAGATCAGCATTCTTATGCTGAAACTTGGCTTGACAGGGTAACTGTGCATCAGCCTTCGAAGAGTCTTTCTAGTATTGCTTTACTGCTCTTAAATTACTTTTGCAGTTTCTAAGAAATTATTTTAGCAGGAAAAATGTCTAACCTAGCGTTATAGATGTGAATTGTGTGCTAGAACACCTAGTTGTACTCGATTATTGACCATTGACCGCGGGGAGGCAATGTTGAGAGTAACAAGCAATTATGTTTAGAGCCCTGCCTATCACCCTGTCATAGTGAGTTATAGGTTGAGTGGACTTTTGGCCAAGGGAAACAGAAGATCCAGAATGTGTTTTTTTCCCCCCAAACTCTGAAGCTGTAATTGTTTATCTCATCAACTCACAGCAAGAGCTCTTCATTAATGCAGACCTGTAAGATCACTGGCATCACCTGGGCAGACAAGCATTGATGGAATGGGAGATATGAATGAAGTATGATAACTCTCTGTACCTGGGAATGTTGGTCAATAGCTGGTTCATTGTGAGTCAGCAGTGTGCCTAGGTGGCCAAGAAGGCCAAAGGCGTCCTGGCTTGTATCAGAAATAATGTAACAATAGAACAGGAAAGTGATTTTCACCCTGTATTAAGCACTTGTGGGGCTACACTGTGAGAGTACTGTGTTCAGTGTTGAGTCCCTGAGTACAAGAAGACACTGAAGTCTGCAGAAGAGCAACAAAGCTGCTGAAGGGTCTAGAGCAGTTGAGAGCTGAGGAGCAGTTGAGACAACTGGGGTTGTTTAGCCTGAGGAGAAGCAGGCTCAGGGAAGACTTCATCGTGCTCTGCAACTATATTAAAAGAGATTGCAATGAGGTGGAGGTTGGTCTCTTCTCTCAAGTGGTGGGAGATAGGAGAGGATGAAATGGATGCAAGTTACACCATGAGAGGTAGATTGTACATTAGGAAAATTTTATTTTCTGAAAGGGTTATCAAGCAGTGGGACAGAATGCCCAGTGCAGTGGTGGAGTCAGCATCTCTGTAAGTATTTAGAAGTCATGTAGATGTGGTTCCTAGGGGCATGGTTTAGTGGTGACCTGCGAGCACTGGGTTAAAAGTCGGACTTGATCTTGAGGATTTCTTCCAACCAGAAGAATTCTCTGATTCCGTAATACATATCTGTGATATATTTATTACAAGCATCTTATGGTTTTGAGGGGTTTTTTTGCATTTGGAGAAGTTCTGTGAAGACAAAAATGTTGTCCTGAAATTTCTTTGGAAGTAAAAAGATACTCTGAAAATGTTGGGGGTCACATTTTATGTTAATTTCTTTTGTTTGTGGCTATTCTGTTTATGTGTAAATATAAATGTAAATTGAATGGAAATTAAATTATTCAAAATGAAAGCTGAAATGAAACACTTCTGCCTTCTTCAGTTGACAAGATCAAACATTCATTTTCTGCATTTCCACTCCGGGGTGGTTTTCATTTGATTAGACTGCATGGATTAGACTTTTATGGAAAATTATTCCATTCATTTTTTTTCCTAAATGCAGTCTCTGCTATGAATACTGGAAAAACACTGAAAAACTCCAGTATGTGAAGTATTGTCCGTCTCTAACACTGGTTTAATATGATGGAATATTAGACCTGGAAAATAGTTTCGTTTTGAATGGTTGAGCAAGAATATGAGAGATATAGAAAGTAACAGGTAAAGCTCTTCCGAATCAGAAATTAATACAGAATTCTGTTAGAATACCATGAAGTTAAGGTTAATTTAGATTTATTGTTGTATAATGTAGTTAGAGTTATTGTGCAGCTGTGTGCTTCTTTGGTTTATTCATTTCATGAATACACATTTCCTCAGGTCATCCATTGAGAATGAATTTAGAAGTCCAGGACAGAGGCTTATATTGTATTTCCTGGATGAAAAGGAGCAGCTGTGTAAGCTGGTATGTACTAGTTGATTGTTATCTACTGAGCTTAGGATATATGACACATATTTTTCAGCATTTTAATATTTTATTTTCTTTGAGCCATTGGGATTTTTTTAATAAACATTTCTATGCTCAGCTCTGAGGAAATTCATATACAGCACAATTCTGACTTGAGTAATGCTGGTTAGAAACTTTTTGAACCAATTATTTCCATTGAAAAATAAAGATGTATTCAGTCATTTTCTAGTTGCAGAGTAGCTTTTGTGGTTAGAGGGAAAAAAACCTCCTAGGATAACAGTCAGTCCAATATTACTGATAGCGAACGAGTCATCATCTCTTCGTCAACAGGCTAATCTGTCACTTTTTAAATGTATGCATTAAATATATGCGTTGTTTCAGTTTGCCTGGCTTAGCTTCCAATAACTGTTTATTACTTTGGCTGTACAACTGGTTTAAGTAGCCTTTTATTAACAGCAGTTTTTCTTCTCAAGCAGTGTATTCACTCTGTACTCAGGGCTCCTTCCCATCATTTTTCTGACGAGCTGAAAATGCTCTGTCTTCAACTCTAAGGGATACTTGCCTGTCTGTGGTATATTCTACAGCTCCCAATGACAATTAGTAAATACTGGATTGAGGTATACTCAGTTTCACCAGAGTGAAAAATACCTCCTTACTTCTTTAATGAACATCATTTTTAACTTCTTTGTCATGTTGCTGGCTCATGTCATTGGTGCTCTATAAGCCCTCAGCGTTTCAGGGGCACAGAATCCCATTTTGTGAGGATTTTCAGTGTTTGTGGCACAGGTGTGCATTCGGCTATGCACGTTAAGATACAACTCACTTGAATATTGCTATTGTGTCAAGCAGTCTGTATTTTCTCCTATGACTGCTGGTCATTCTTTGCATCTTCCGTGAATTTTATCAGCATTGGCTTTATTTGTCTGTCTTTCGAGAATATCTTGGTTAACACCATCTACTGCTTTTTGTTATAGAACTGCTGTTCAATTCCCCCCTAGTCTGCTTCTGGTAGATAACGTCGTCTTGAGTCTTATCAGTTAGTGAGCCAGTTCTTTGTCTTCGGATTATCTCCTAGTAAGAATGTTTAGGTCAAATGTTTTATAACAGTCTATTATAAGTACACAATTTTGAAGTCTTTTGGACTTGTGAAGCCCCAAGATTTGTTAAGCTGTGAGTCTTGGGTACAGACAGCTTACACGTCATCCCAAGTAGGTGCTGTCTACTATGGACTTTGATTACTAGTGAAGGAAGAGGCGTGTACATCTTCTTTCTGAATGTAGACGGGAAAAAATTCCTCAACTCTTTTTCCCTGTCTTTGGTACTACTGGTTACCACCCTGTCTTATCATAGACTTATATTACTGCAATGTGTTTAGAAAATAAAAGCAAATCCCATCCTCCCTCTCTCTTTCACTGCGTGGTTTTCAGTTTCTCTGCATTCTGTCTTCGGTTTCTCTTTTATTGATTCTTTACAGTAAGAAATTAGTATTTTGTATTGATTGCTGCTTGGTTTTTTTCTTAAACAGCTCTTCCATCTTTCAAAAATGTGCTACTTTCTTTCCATCAATCCATGAATTAGGAAGGTTGTGGTCCTGCTCTTGAGCATTGGGACTGAACAAATAGCACCCCTGGCATTTCAGCCCAGTACAAAGTCAGATTCCCAGACAACCCTGCACAAGGATGGAATGACCCCTGGCTTGGGTCATTTGCTTACTTTATACTCCTTACTTCAAAGTTGGTCTGTGGTTCATTAGCAAAAAGCATGAAAAAACCCTCAACAAAATCCCATTTTGTGGAAAGACTCTGATATAGTGTTGCTGGCAGCTTCAAAGTACTGCCAGTCAACAGCTCTGCCTTTTTTAATGCACAGAAGGGTAAATCTGCCTAATGCTTATAAAATTTAATTCCTAGAATACAAAAGTATTTGAATAATGGATAAGGGAAATGTATTGATTATGGTATTCATGTCTTCCGAAAAAAAAAAGGAAGGCACAAACAGTTACAACCAGACTTTTTTCTTTATACTGCGTTGGTTTCTTACCTAGCATTCTGCTGGGGCAAGAATTAAAAAAAACCCAGTTGATCAGAGAAACTACAAAAACCCAACAAACCAAACCCCAAACAACAGAAGCCATAGTTTTAGTTTAAAATATTGCCTTCATTTCTGACATCTTTGATTCTGTTTCTTTCCCTAATGACAGTGATGTAGAAGCCTTGTGGGAAAAGTCTTTACAAAGGCAATTTTATAAAATGGCAAAAATGTGCTCTCAACATTTATGAACCCTTTTTTTGCTGCTGCTCACAGCTTATTTCTGTCCAGCTTTACATATGCCCTGTGGGGTCTGCTAGAAGGGATGTGCTGTAAACGAGTAGCACACAGCCCCATCCGAGGGTCAAGGTGGTGCAATCACTGTAGTGACACTATGGTTAGAGGGATCTTTTCCTTTAGCAGTTTCTGAGTTTCTGAGTATCAGTGGCCATTTTCTTCTACCTCTTTAGGGAGAAATTGGTAGAAGAAGGCAACACACGGTAGATAATCATGTTTCCTGCCTTTGCGGACACTGATTCTGTGTGGGAGGAGCCCGGCATGGGCCAACAGCTGGAGGATAGGAAAGACCCTCTGCATTATCCAGTTGAAGATGTCTCAGCTGGTTACAAGGAGGTTTGGGCTAGATGACCTTTGAAGGTCCCTTACAACCCAAAGCATTCTATGGTTTGTGAACATAAAAGGGCTGTGGATTTATATGCTTCACATAACAAAGATGAGGATGTTTTATTTATCTTCATGAGTTTTATCAGCATTGGGTTTACATTTCATTCTAAGTTTTATTTATCTCTGGTTATTTTAATCCCATTCAAACCAAGAGAGAACCTTGATACACTTGCTCCTCTCCCTGAAAGCAAGTTATTTCGCATGCTGTCCTTTCATAAACTTCTCTAATGGTGTCAGATGTCCGGGTGACCTCTAACAGATGGCTTTGCACTGTGTTCACCTCTTAGGTGCTAATGCACTTTCTTCAGTATCTGCAATGCATTTCTTAATATGCTGTGTCATAATTTTGGGGTTGCTTTTTTCTTTCCTTCAGCAAACAAGCGCATTTAACCATGAAAGCAGGTACAAATGTATTCCTGTTAGTGGATAATAATGAAAAGTCAGAGAGATTAATGTTCTGTTACTGTTTATTCAGCACTGCGTTGCTTGTGACTAACTACAATGGATGAGACCTTCTTTCTGCCTCATTAAATAAGTTAATCATGTAAATCAGGAGAAAAAACATTTCGGATTGTGTGAATGCAGGTTGCACATCAGATAAGCACTTTTTACCACCATGTATTAAAGAAGATTTGACAACATACAGGTGTCCCAGCTACAAAACATTAACATTAGTCTTCTGTTATCTCTAAAGTAAATGAAAACAAAATTAAAAAGTCAAACAGGTTCATGTTTCAATCAGGACTACATGGCCAACGACGAGTATTTCTTTCAGAGACAAAGGGTGGTGAGATGCTGGAACAGGTTGCCCAAGGAAGTTGTGGCTGCCCCATCCCTGGAAGTGCTGAAGGCCAAGTTGGCTGGGGTCCTGAGTAACCTAATCTAGTGAAGGTCGTGTCCCTTCCTGTGCAGGAGGGTTGGAACTAGATGATCTTTAAGATCTCTTCCAACTTCGGCCATTCTATGATTCTAAAGGGCAGGGAAGTTCTTGAGGAAGACAAATAATAATGGACATTCCAATATGTTCAGGAAAAGAAGCTTTTATTGCTTTTAAACTGTAAAGCAAAAGTATAACTTGTTCTCTATAAAGTAGAATTTACTAAAACTTCTAGATATTGCTTTCCTGATGTATCTAAAAACATGCACAAATCCCTGCTACAGATTGGAAGCCGAAAGAATGATGATGTAAATCAGGATGTAGTCTTCACAACCTTAGAAGAAATAGGAAGAAAGCTTTTAGATGAAACTAGCAATATAGTGATAAAGAAATGTAATTCTCGTGATTACAAAACAGAATTAGAAAAGCTCACAGCTTATCTGGACATTCACCCAAAACACTTTTTAAGCCAAACCTGAGATGCTGAGTCTCAAGAAATTTCAGGTTCTGATGTGTGTTTTTTATTAATACTGAGTGCTTGCAATTTATGATTGCTGATGGCATGGAAGAAAAGATTCCAAGCAATATCTTTCTTCAGCTTGAGAACTGCTAGAATACTCGTTTGTATCATCACAAGATTTTTTAATCCAGAGACTTCAGCTAAAGAAATCCTAATGACTGGATACTTTAACTCCAACACAAGAATAAAGTGGCCACATAGATAATTGTCAGAAGTTGGATTAAAGGATACAGAAGTATTGCAAGGGTATCACCTGCCTTCCTTTGTTTTCAATTAAAACCAAAGTAAAATCTATTATCTTTTTTTAGAGATGCTAGAGATCACAAGGGAAGCAAACCAGAAAGCCTGCGAAAGGATATTGAGAAAATGCCAAGGCTTTATTGGTTGGAAGGAAATGAGTATGGATCTAATGTGAAACTTACCGAAATCAATGGGAGGTACTCACTGGTTTCAGTGATATTTGGGTAAGGCTCAATGTGAACTTGAGATAATGTCACATAATAAGGCTCCTGACTGCAGTTTAACTCAACAAATTGAACTCGTGCTTAATTGTCGGAACAAAACAGATTTAAAACCAAATATTAAGTTTAAAAAATAGTTTATAATAGACTTAATCTACATCTCAAATCAGAAACACCTAATTAGAAGATCAAAACAATCTTCCATTTCCAAATGGTGTAGCAGCTTGTTTCTTTCACTTCAAATCAAATGTAGTGCAAGTTTGATATTAAAACCTTACATAAAATTACATTACCTTACCTAAAATCTACATTGATTTTTAACCCACATGTTCACACGTTTTACTTTCATGACAATAATAGCACTAAGTGAATTGTGCCAGTAAGTGATAATGAGACCATTATAATGGGTTTAAAGTTGCATCCTAGACTTAGTTGGTAAATCAGGGAGGATTTGTTATAGAATAATAAAAAGTAGGAAGAGAGTGACAACTGGAGCCAACCAAGTGTCCACTCACCTTCTGGTTTTGCTGTGATCAGATAAATTCTTTGTTCTTAATCTAGTTTTGCTGGGGTTTGCATATATCCTAGAAGAGGTCGTATCACCAAACTAAATACGAGGTGAGGCTGTGTAAGAACTTCTGTCCTGATGACATTTCTATCCAAGGTGATAGAAAGCTGGCCAGATTGCAGCAACTTGCAACATTCCTACTGTTGTATGCAGAAATGTTTTCAGAACATTCACTGACATTGTGACATTTCTGAAGCTTATCCTTTGCTTTATTTCATCCTGTTGTGACAATCCTATAGCTGAAAATGGAAATAATAAACAATTTTATTTTTTACAGTGAAAGTACGTGCAGATTTGATTGTTCCTGTTGCTACCCTGTAGCAATTCAAGCTGCAGTACAGTATATGGGTTGCAGTGACAGGAAATTATGGTTTCAATTTGGTGAGTCATTTTCAATTGAAAATATAATGCATTTCTGCATAAGACATATTACTGCGTGGCAGGCTGTAAGTATTAGGGAAGATCTACTATATTTGAAACAACATAATTAACACTCTTTGTTCATGATAGGCAAATAAACAACCAAGGCAGGTCTTTTTCAGTGATGGATAGCATCTTTATTAAGGAATTAATCTAGATCTCAAACCAGGATCTATCTAGTACATAAATCAGGGTCTTGTGGTTCCATTTATGGTTCCTTTTACAACCCAAGTGTTAAGTTTATTGCCGTATAGCCCAATAATTCATTGTTGAGGGATGCCAAACCCTATTCTCCCTTCTCTCTATTCTTACAGCAAATGGAGATACATTTAGTTCACAGTAACACCACCAATTTGTTCTATTTTTAGCAAGTATCTTATGTTCTGACTGTCTAATGTTATTTATATACATATTAGGAGTGTTGAAGTTCTGCTGATAAAATATTTTTATATATTTTAAGTATTTAATGTCTTCAACTCATGTGCGCAAATCAAGGCTGTCCTGCCAGACTGCTGCTGCAGGGACCTCTGCACTTGTTCTCCTGAGATTGCCAATATAGAATAACTTGATTGCATAAAAACTTCAGTGATTTCTTACCTCATGTTTGAATACGCTTGGACTAAAGACTCTATTCTGGCTGTCTGGTAGGTGCTATGGTCTCTGAAAAATTACCTGAACGCTCGTTGCCAAGATTTATTTATTTTCCCCCTACCCAGTAGCTCCCTGTGCTTGGGACCCCCAAAAGACTTTTTCTTACCTGACTCAATTGCAAGATAAGCAATTAGAACCCAGCTGCACTTTATCTGTCATTGATTAATAGCAGATCAAGCTAAGGCACTATGCCAGATTGTTGTATACACACATGTATACTTCACGTATGACAAGTAACACAGAATCCTTTGGGGCACTCTTTGAAGCTCTTAGATGCTTCGCTTGCTACTTTGGCGTGCTGTTTGGGGTAAGGTTTGTAGGTTGCTTGAATTCTTTGTATGCATTCTGTTTGCCTGTGAGCAGATGATTCAATTAGTTACTTAAGAACTTACCGATGTTTTCATGTTTTGATGTCCAGTGGGTGATGTTGTGGTTTAAAGAATCATCAGAGATGTGGGAGAAAACTGCTCACGAAAGGTCACATCAACTGTCATTGAAAATATTCAGCACATGCATTCTACATACACGTCTTCATGTTTTACACACCTGGGACTGGAAAATTTGCTGGACAAACATAGCAGGGTTCTAACTTTTAAAACTGTTATTGCTAGTAGCATTTAGTGAAAACTGCAGTTTTAGAAAGCATTTGAGAAGATTGTTTACAAGATTATCAGATGGATGCTCCTGCCTCTTAGGAAATGCCAATACAGAAGTTGTGTTGCTTTCTCAGTCTGTAAAGATTGTGGATACGTTGAGGAGAAGAAGATGGATTACGTAAGCATTAACAGCAGAGAACCTGCAGTCTGCATAATCTCTTCACAATGCACACCGTCTTCCACTTCTCATTTTGTTTGTGATCTTGTAAGAAGAAAGGTCTAAAACAAGACAAGATCCCTTTTATTGAGAATTTCTTTGTTTATATTTAGTTTTGGGAAGACAGTGAGCTAGTCAGTAATGTTTGGAGGTGCAGTCATCAATACAACTCCTAGAGAGGAAAAATTCTGCTCTATAAAGGAGAAATGCAATTGGAAAACGATGTATAAAAGCAAAGGTGAAAAAGGCTAGATAACAATAACCACTAATAAGACCCCTAACCTGGTGTCATCAGTGCAGCATTGTGGGAGAAGATGAAAAATGAAATGGTGCAATATTTGCATCTGGGAGAGAGCAGCTTCTTCCTTTGCCCTTAATCAGAGACTTTATAAATGCAGATGGAAAGCAAGAGGTTGCATGTATGGACCTACTGAACTACCTACTGCTTGAATACGTCTCCAGCTGGCAAAAGAAAGAAAACTAAAGAGCTGTGGGAGGCGACTGTGGAAATGATGCTCTGTGCCTCTACTATGCAAGTCTTGGTTTACAAGGTTCCTTTGATAGAAAACCTTTCTGTAGTGACAGTGAGTTTCACTGGAGTTGATTATGCAGTAAATAGACTGTACTTTTATAACTCACTTCCCAACAGAATGTAGAAATTTCTTAATTTCCAGGAACATGCTGTGAGAGTGTACTGAACCCTACAGTATCAGATTTTTTTCCTGGTTACTTGTCACAGGACCTTCCTTTACTTGCAGCATGATGATGAAATGATGTGGAGAAGAAGTGAAGGGAAGATAACACCAGGTACAGCATAATACATAATTAATATTTGAATGGCTCTATTTTCCCTTGTTGCTATGTACTGCTTTGTGCAAAGGAAGGAGGTGTGGGTATTTGGGGAGCTTCCTTGTTCCCCTGGGTGCCCTCAGTGAGCAGAGTTTGCTTGTCAGGGCTATCTGGCACAGTGAGGAGTGTGCTTTGTCATATGCTCTTCCCTGAAATCATTCTGGAGTGGCTCTGTGGCAGCAGGACTAGAGATTACATCCATCCATTATGCCTTAGAAGAGCTGAAATAGGCAGCAGAAACCTTATCAAACCAAAGACTAGAAAAGCTATTAGCTCATTCTGTCATACAGAGAATCTCAACTCTGGACTCAGGCTTTCACTGTGTTCTGTATTCAGGGACCTGCCAGGTTTGACAGGCAGCGTCGTTGCCCATGCTGCTCCTCAGGCATGGCTCCAGAATTGGTCACGACTTTTGCCGTGGTCTTGATCATAAGGGCCACAACCTGCAGCAATACAGAGGGAAAAATTAACGTACACTGGAAATTATCTGTGGGAAATAAGTAGGATATTATCAGTGGTAAGTGGATTTGTTCCCTTTAGCTGTTGTCTGCTGATACCATCGAATCTTTTCCCACCATGCTTGTACACCACTGTGTGCACAAAAATATCTTGTTCCTTTCCTGTGGAGATTATTCCTCAAAACAAGGTCCTTTTTATCAGTCTTCCTCTTTTACCTTCTGTTTCTTCTGTCTTGGATCTTTGTGCCATTTATTAAAAAAATCGTTTTTCTCCCTGATAGCACAATTGAAAGGTAACTTTAAAATTCCTGTCTGGACTACCACAAATCTTTTGAGTTTGCATCTTCTCAGTGAGCATCAGGAATTTTTATACTTGGCCTTGATTTTGCAGTAGCATTCACCAAACTTAGTGGGCTTTGTTTTTCAGATGCCCTACCTGAATGAAATAAAGCCTGAGTCACCCAATATTTGTATGGCAACAGCTCTGCTTCCTTATAGGAAATGAAAAATAGGTAAATCTGAAAAATAATGAACCTCTTGTTTTCTAAGAATTTGGAATTTTAATGAAAGACGATTGTACAAAATTGATATGCCATAAAACCTGGTACTGAAGCTAGAGAGCACTGAAGCTGTAATAAGATTACCCACAGGGGTATTTTTAATAGGTTCAATACTGTGCTTCCTCATCTGTTTGAGAAAATAAATCTCTTGCTTGCAGAGCACCTTGCTTAGATTACTTGGAATAAGGTATATCACAGCTCAAGCAATGGTCTCACAGAATCACAGAACATTAGGGATTGGAAGGGACCTCAAAAGATCATCTAGTCCAATACCCCTGCCAGAGGGTATTGGATCAAGTCACACAGAAACACGACCCAGCGGGTTTCAAACGTCTCCAGTATCTTCAGTTAAAGCAGCAACAATTTTTATTTCTTCTAGATTTAAAAAAAACCAACCCTATTGTAAAAGTGTTCCTGTTGAAAACTGGTGCAGCCAAACTGCTGTCAACAAATCACACTTCTTTAAATTGGTGTCTAAAATGCTATATGCCCAGATTATGGTTCATCCAGATGCAACAGGTTTTGTTTCCAGGTCAACCTGGTATGCGGGCAGTGTCCCTTTTCTTTTGCAATAGGGTTTTGCAGAAGCACAGGACGCACCTGCTTGAGACTTGCGTAGCAGCAAGGCCATACATAATGGTAGTGGAAAGTGTAAATAGTAAATAACACATTAGTATGCAACAAAACAGGCATCAGTGGTGGAACTGGACAACCCAGGTGGTGTAAGTCCGAAGGAAAGAGAAAACTGCAGTAGTGGCGAAGGCCAGCTAATAATAGTTTCTTCCAGATGAACATTTAAAATAAAGAAGACCATTATGTTCTTTAGATTAAATAAAATTACTAAAATTCTCTTACAGGAAGCAGCTTTAATTTCTAGTTTGTTTCCATAAGTCACCGCATAAATTATATCTTCTCTACAAATTCTCTTTGTTCTTGGCTTAGCCTCCTGGGGTTTTAATTTATCAGACTTGTCATTTCTTGAATATTATCACAGATTGAAAGGTACAGTAGACACCTGGAGGCTTTTACTTTTTTCTGTCCTTGGGCTTTGTAGAAATAGGACCATCTGGCCTGTAGGTCTGGAAGCATCAACATTCCCTCATTAAACACGTCTGAACTCCTCATTCTCAATCTGCCTCATTTAGCTACCTTAGGACTGTAGTTGGGTGGTCTGTTGTTTTCACCTGTTGTTTACAAGTAGTTTAAATATGAGCTCCAAACTCCCACACCTATCTCCATCTTCATGTTTTGTTACTGTTCCTGGAATAAGAATCTGGAGAGATTGATGGTGGGTGGTATTTCCTGAAATTTCTGGTTCTGCCTCAGAAATATGAAAACTAAAGAGGTCCCTGCTGGTTTATCTATCTAGTGGGGGCTACTCATAACACAAACAGCACTGAAGTGTCTCCTTCCAGTAACAATTGCTGCTAAAAAGCCCTGAGTCAAGCAGGGATGAGTTGCTCCTGTGTTTCCTGCCAGGCTTCGAAAGAAGAGTTCAAAAGAGAGAGCTCGGGTCTCTGGTTGTTTCTGGGAAGGAACATAATTTTCACACTGTGGGGGAAACCTGTTCTAGTTGTGAACTAACTAAAGACAGTCATCTTGTAGAGCATCCCTGGGAGCAGTTAGACCCCAGAAAGGAGCCTTGTTTGGATTATTAGCAGCAACTAACCTGCCTGTCAGGAGATGGTGGCAGGCTGTAAAAGCCTCTTCTATTTTGCACATGCTGGAAAAACTGACAGTGGCTTATCGTGAACTCTGCAATGATGCAATTGCACTGTCGTGCTAATTTAGGGGGGTTTCTTCCCTCTATAGTTAATAAATACCTTTTAAAACTTTGTCATACAAGTGGAGATTATAAACTTCCAAATGGAATGACAAATTTATTAGCTCTGTCATGTGAGTGTGTCCCCCCATGTGAGGCTGCTGACAAGAGTAATCATAGGCTTTTGGGCCAACCTTGCTTCTACTGAAGATGGTAAAAATGATAAATCTCCTAACATAAAAGTAAGAAGCCTGAAAATGTGATGTAAGCAATGAATAAGGATTTAGCTTAATTCGGTGATTCATACCAGTACAGCTTGAATGCTGTGATTGGCAGCCACAGTAGTAACTTCAATAGCTAAGAATACTTAGATAGTCAAAATAAATATTGATGTTCTTCTTCGTTTCTCATTTTATCTGAAATACATGCAGATCTATCATTTACTCTGAATAAAGGAAGATCTGCCAAATTGTTGGAACATGCAAACTATTCCTGTCTGTTTGCATACTTCAGGTCTGTTTTGATATAATTTCTCATTGATTATCCCTTTTTCACTGTTGGGAGATAGCTTTTCGAATTAGCAGTCCATGAAATGGTTCCAGCAGAAGTTAGAGTGCACCATGTCTGTGTATAATAAGTATTACTGGGTTTAGGTTTTTAAGTTGTTAGCAAGTGTCAACCTAAATCACGTACCCTTTGCCATAAAATTCAGATGAAGTGGGTGAGAAGGTAAAGCTGGGGAGTTTCATCCCCATCTATAGGTGCTATCTCAGCAATAGTGTGAAGTGTGTTATGGGTCAGCTCTGCAGGCTCTGTCCGTGCAGGTCGCCTTTGTGTTTCCAAGAGTGTGTGCTGCACCAGCCGTTCTCAACAAATGAGCTTCTGGTGCTCATTAGCCCCTGTAAAACCACCTCTGCCCTCAACAGTGACTTCTCTGTCCTCTGAAGAAGGCCACAAACAAAAAGGATGCTGTGCTCTCCAGCCTCATGCAATCGGACTCACTGTGGTTCTTGCCTATGGGGTTCATCCCCACATGGGGTGAAGCAAGTTTATCAGTTTATCAAGAAATGTTATTTGGCAGTTAATTGTATGGCCCGAGTCGGTAGTCTCTCCCTGATCATTATGCCTTTTTCTGTTGCTGTACTTCCACTTGTGTCCTCTGGTGTAACAACATCTCACATGCTAGTGCTTGGTGGACGTTGCTGGGGGAGGCGTACATGGTGAAAAGCTGTCAAAAGCCCTGTCCTTTAATCCCAGCTTCAGTGAAGTCTTTGAGGTACATCTGACTCAGGTTGGTCTCTTTGGACAAGAAATACTTGTACAGACTAGCAATTCAAAAATATTTCTTTACCCTTGTTGTCTAGTGAACCACCCCACGACTTGCTCTGGGAAGGACAGGAGCACATACTTTTGCAGAGAAAGGATTTCGTCTGGTGCAGCACTCACAGCAGCTCACAAAATGTGGCTCTGCTCTAACTCCCAGATGTGGGTTCAGCAATCAAAAAGGCTCAGTTGATGGGGATGTGAAATTATTACTTCTCTTCTACCATTATTAGTGCTTGGTTTCTGTGTATTCTTCTGTGTTAAACTTCACCGGGAAGGATAAAATGTTAGTGATTTCTTCCACTTAGGTAATCCACTCTGTGGGACATGTCCATCACCTGCTGCCAGAGATCCTCAGAAAATCAAAGCACTGAGCTGAACAATAAGAATCATTTTACCCCTGTGCTATCCTTGAGGCCTCCTAGCATCATAAAATGTGTTGTTGTCTCTATCATGATATGTTGGTGCCTGAATGATCTATGCACATGATGAAGTGAAAAGGCCAAAGTAGAAGCCAGGGGCATTATGTCTGCATAAGAGAGTCGTACCAGTGTTCCTTTCCAACTGTTCAAATGGAGTTTGAAAATTAAGGGATAAAATTAATTTAATGAATTCTTAATTTCTAGCCGTATAAGAAATAATCATTTATTGAAGAAATGCTTGACTCATTATTTATATGGTTAAATCAAAATGACAGTTTCATAATTGGTTAGAGATAAAGCATCACCACTACTGTCTCAGGAGGAGTTTGCACTATAGGAATCTGCTTTGTGTATGGTAAAACTGAGGCAGAAAATGATGCACATGTCTCTCTAGAAACTTCCATCTGCCACAGCCACTGCGTCTGGGAAGTGCAGGGCTTGTTCTGCTGGCACTGTTCAGTGGGACTGGACAAGAGCGGTATCTGAATTGTTCAAGGTGTGATAGACTGAGGTAAACTTTGTTGAGTCAATTTGCACGTGAGGGGTCACATTGTGCTGTACCCCAAAGCCAACAAATCGCTGCTACAACAGCGAACCTCCCTTTTTGATCCTGTGACGTTTGATGTTCAGCTGGAAAGCCTCCAAAACCATGAAACCTTTGGATTTTTGTATGTCTTTTTTGTGACGCTTGAATCTGCTGTCTTCCAGGGAAGACTGTACCACAATCACGGTAATCTCATGAACTACTGTCAGCAGTGGATTTCTTAGAAAGAAAGCAGTTTTAGCTTTCAGTCAGTTCAAAATTAGCAGTAATACATTGTATTGCAGTGTCTGTCTTTTATTGCATCTTGTTGCTGTAAGCACACGTGAGTTTAAAGCCTGCTTTTAGCAGCTCCTTAGATCATCATATATAAATAAACAAGGGCAAATCAGTACAAACAGTATTTGAACTTCTGTACTGCTATAGGAAATATCTAAATACAGTAAACAACTGTAGTGAGCTCATTTAGTCTTGCAGGCAATAACGTAGTCTGACTGCAGAAACCATTCATTACATTGCAAACTGTTTTGTGTATGCTTCATCCAGCTTCAGCTGAGAAACCCCCCAGAAACTGGTATCCTACTTACAGTACAAAAGGGTAAGTTAGAAGTTACTGTACTAGTGCCAAGTTACACGAGGCTGAACCTGGTGAGGGTGGGCAGAATAGAGCCCTCTCTGTTCGATCGTGCTTCGCGGATGCGAGCAAGTATCTTGCTCTGTTTTCAAACAGAGAAAGAGAAATGTACTGTTCGCTGTGAATCTGCAAAACCGTATGAAGCGAAAACTGCCCGTTGCTGTTTGCAGGATCAGTAGAGATAAAACTCCAATGAATGGTAGCCTGGGAATTCAAGTAATAACATGACTGCTCTTTGCTATACCAGGAAAACGAAAGCAGAGTATGACGCTAATTAGCACTGATCACAGACAAATCATGGTGCCTGATGCAAACGCGAGCAGCAAATAGCAAGCACCACAAGCTCTCATTGAAACGTAAATCTTTTCACGGTGTTTTTTGCCAATACTTTGCAGTATGTAGGTAAAGACGCTGGATAGTCCTCCTGACTACGAGGAGATATCCAAAAGCTGTCCTACCCTACAGCACAGATACAGCTTTTATGGATTAAATAGACTTGGTAGCATCTGCTCATCCTAACAGTTCCAATTTCAGATCAGACATTCTCACACTATACAAGGCTAACATCATAAGTGCTTTAAAATGAGATCCCCCTTAGTTTAGTGTGTACAAATGCTGATAGCAGTGATTTATATCTAATGCAATCTGAAATGTGATTAACATTTAAAGCTAATATCAAGTTGTTATTTTTATAACCAATGAAATGAAAATGATGAGGCTTTTAAAAACCCCTCAACAACAGGCTCGTAAAGGGGATAATGAGGGAGACATTAGCAGTTTGTAAAAGATAATATCTCATGCAAATTTGACTTTACATATCTTTGTGTTGGCTATATAAATATTATTCACTTTTTAAAATGTCTGCTCTAGCATAAGGAAACATGAACTTCAGTGACGTGGTGCAGCATTTTTTACTGAAAGTATGGAGAGGCATTGGTTACTGCCCTTGGTCAATGCTCAGACTAAAAGGAAAATGTTGATCCTTGTATCCAGTATACTGCTTTAAGGTACACTCACTTTTTGAATGCTTGCTAAACTATATAAAATATTTAAATTCTAATAACAATACATGATAGCATTGATTCAGGCCAAAGGCATCGCATCCAGGAGTGGATCTGTAGCGGGGTGGTTAGCAGATCAAGAGAAGTTCTTCTCCCCCTCTACTCTGCCCTGTTGAGACCACATCTGGAATATTCTGTCCAGTTCTGAGGCCCTTAAGTTCAAGAGGAACTCAGAGCTGCTGGAGATAGTCCAGCACAGAGAGGCGACCTCATTACTGTTGATAAATATGTGAAAAGTGGGTGTCAGGAGCATGGAGCCAGGCTCTTCTCAATGTCATCTAGTGATAGGACAAGAGACAATGGGTGTAACCTGGAACACAGGAAGTTCGACATCAATATGGGAAGGAACTTCTTCACAGTGAGGGTGACAGAGCACTGGAACAGGCTGCCCAGGGGAGTTGTGGGGTCTCCTTCTCTGGAGATGTTTTAAACGCACCTGGTTATGTGACTTGGTCTAGATGATCCTGCTGTGGCAGGGGGATTGGACTAGATGAACTTTGGAGGTCCCTTCCGATCCCTAATGTTCAGTGATTCTGTGATAACATCTACAATTGCTACCTATTAATATTTGTCATATGAATAGCATAAATACATCCGAGATTTAAAGTACATGTAGACTGGCATGAAGAAGACCTAACACTGACATCTTTTCTTTAGTGAAAGTGTGAGCAGAGTGAGATTCAACAAGACAATGCATTTAAGGGGAGGTTTCAATAGTATTTTTCTGCTGTAGTAAGTACTTGATGTCCCATTCTTTTTCATGAAAATTGACAAAGAGAGATAGTGTGGTCTCAAAGACAGTCCGAGATGAATCTTCTTAGGACTGAATAAGTTTTGCTTAAATTTAAATCCTGATTTCAAATACAGCTGCTAGTGCAGAGTAGAGGCAGGATTCCCAGAGCAGTGGTCATCCAAAGCACTCTTCTGCTGTGCAGATACATCATATAGTGATTTCAATAAACTAAATGAATCCCATCTGCAAATTCTTCTAGATTTTTTTTTTTTGCATCAGCTTCTCTCCCAGAAGGACTACTCCAGGACCTCTCTCTATTGATCAAAACTATCCTCTAATGTCCTGGCTAAACATATTCCAGGCATATTCAAGTTCATACGCATTTGTTCCTGTGCCAGTATTATCCATTGGCCTAAAAAATGCCTTTTTCCGTCTTGGTGTGTCCCTGAAGTGTTTTCTAGGAGCGATCATATTTCTTCTTGTTTAGTTAGGTTACACAATCTAGATTGTTTAAAGCCTTTTTTCCGTAGACTTTCCCCCATTATGAAAATTCTTTGATAGCTTCAAGTTTTCGTTCTTATTTATATTTTAACACAGATAAACAGAATTGTTCTGAGCCTTCAAGACAAGTTCTGCAATACCTTCTTGGCAGTATCTCTCTGCCCACGCAAGAAGTTACTATTTTAACTTCCCTCTGCTTCCTCTGCAGCTGACAGGTGCTTGACCCCTTGGCTCCTGTGCAACTTAACTGAAACTGTTGATAGTCATTAATGCATGGCCTTGTGCTCAGTGATATTAAACTGCCTTGTGTACCCATCACTTCTGTTTCCAGTCATGCTGGTCCTGTGTGATTTCCCCATTCACTTACACATCAACAACATTGCAAAATTTGTGTCATCTGCTGGCTCCACGAGGTCTCCTCTGCCTGAGCTAACTGTGCACCTGCCTGTGCTGCCACTGCACAGCCGTCCCCAGGCTCTGCCATATGCAGCAGCTCCCCTGTACTGTCAAAAACCAAACCAGTTTTAACCAGTGCGTTGCTGTGTGTTAGTCCCAGAGCATGCTCGAACTTCAGATCACAGTGTTCTCAGCCAGTTCCTCCACAAGAAAAAGAAAACTGCAAACACTGGGGCACACTCCTGGGGCAAATAATTAGTGAGATGTTGTAACATGGGGTAATGTGCCCGCCTTTGGTGACGTTCCAGAGGATTGGAAATGCACGCATGATTTTGGGCTGGCACCTGCCCTTATTGTGCATGACTTGCCAGCCTGCTTCCAGGAGAGGGGCTGCTGCTTGAGGCAAAGTTCTGTAAACCAGTGGTCCTGCAGTTCCGGGCAGCATACCATAAACATCTCTAATCTGTGCAGTAGCTAGACCAAGCAAGAGCCAGGTAACTGAAAGAGGAGCAAATGTGTTATCTAGCACAGAAGATGAGCTATAACCAATCATTGGGTATTTCAGCCCCCAGCACCCGCAGTTCCCTTCCTTTAACAAACAGCCTCGTATTAAATGTTATTCATAGAGATGTTCCCCGTGCCATTGCCTTGCGTGGCTCCTGCTGTGTACAGATGTGAATGTAGTGGCTTTAAATTCACCTGACTGCTGCATATGTCCTTGAATCAGCAGTCTGCACCGCAGTTAACAGCATTATGATGGGTATTATTTTCCTGCTTCCCAGTGGGCTACCTTTCATTCCAATCCTGTCAAAGCCTCCAAGTGCCAATCTAGAAATTTAACATTCAATTAACACTCTGTTTTGTTCAGGAAGCATTCTAGAGTGGCAGTATGCTGCTTGTGTATCCTTATAAGGTATTAGTCTTTCTCTGCTAACACTTTGCTGTAATCTGTGCCACAAAGGACAGCTAAAATGGAGTCATAGTGGTATCTCTTAGGAAAGCATGGTTCTGTTAGTGCTTTGTCTGAGATTTCGGCATTTAATGATTTAGAGCAATGTATCTCTTGAAACATTTTCCTTATACACTACTTATACATGAGATAATGTATTTGCTTTTATTTTTTATAAGAGTTGCTATTATGATCTGCTTATGAGTTTGTACGACTCATGAGCCTTGGCCTTTGCATCAACCACTGCTTTTTTTGTGACAAACTTCCTATTCCTGTGGGAGGATTTAGGACACCTGATGTAGGTATCTAAAATATGAAAGGTGTTAGTGGCTTTGAGCTACAAAGAGCTTGAGAAAGTCTGAGAGAAAAACTTCAGTGGCGGTCTTGAGCCTGTGTGGAGTTCCTGTGTGTTTGTTACAAGCATAAGAAGTTCCAAGATAGATGATGAATTTGGGCTCACCCAGGGCATAACTCTGATCAGACCAGTTAAGCCAGAATCTCTCTGAACTTGTTGGAGTTCAGCATTTGTTTGGTCACTTAAAAGCCTAGAAAAATGCCAGATAAGTTATTTGAGGAAGATGTAGTTCTCAGCTGGGGGAAGCAAACCAGGAGAGAAATCAGGTAATTAACAGGCTTATGAAAGTGTGTGACTACCAAATTATTTTCCTGTCTAGTCTTGTGCGAGAGTTATTTGTGGATATGCAATATTGCCGCAGTGTTACAGGGCTGGTGCAGACTGACGGGGGATTTGTTATCTGTTCAGCACAGCTGATTGGTCTGTGGGTGCAGCAGAAAAGGCTTCAGTAAATGATCCCAACATTTCACCCGAGGTTTCACACTTGCTAGAAACTTAAATTCAGCTCTGTTAAAAACACTACTGTTTTCCCACCCATTCAGTCAGAATCCGTCAGTGCCTGCGTAGGCTTTTAGCGTTCTCTATCTTGCCAGATAGTCAGCTAAGAAGATGACTGAAGTTTATTAGCTAGCACTGGCAAAATAAATAGGAAGAGCACGCAGCAAGAATGTTGTGAGCATTTCAGCTGTACAAGAGTGGGATGGTAGGAAAATGCCCTAAAAGTCATCATTTTTTATTTCCCCGCATCTTCTCACCTCTCCGTGAATCCTACAAGCAGATAAATGGGCCCAGAACACCCAGGTGCTTTTCTGAACTCTGAAAAGCAATAAGACTTTGCCTCTTATGATAGCGATGACTCACCAAGAGCGTTCTCATTTGAAAGGTCTCTTTCCTTCTTCTCTTTCTTCTACACGTTGTGTAATACTTGAAAAGGGCTAATATTCCTTCCCCACTGAAGCAGAGTGGCTCAAATGGCATGTTTGTATGAACGTGTTCCACTCGGGATTCTTGTGAGTCTGCCTTTCAAGTGCCTCCTTGCATTTCCGGCTGAAGTTGAGCAGCTGAGTGCTTTTATTATTTGGTTTTCTTCATGTCAGATAATGGAAATTAACTATTTGGCTAACTCAAAACTCAAATTATGTGGGAAAATAGAAAGGAATTTGGCATTAGGTTTGATGCATAAATAGTCTTTCTGTCATTTTTCAGTACATTTGTGTTCAGCTGTTAGACTGTAGGAAGCTGAGAGAGACGTGTGCTTCCTGTCAGGGGACAGGAGATTGGGAAAGCAGTATTTAGGGGACTTCAGTAAAAGGAGGAGGGCAGGGATAGCTGCTATGCTTCTGAGCTTGAAAGGAAGCTTTCCATTTGTCTCTCAGGTTTCTGCTGATCTTCTCACTTTTCCACAGAGCTTCCTTATGTGGATAAAAGTGTATGTATTAAAAACTGTAAAGGATATTAAAAATCTTCCTAAATCTAAGGAAGATTACATTGTATTGAATTATTTCCTGCCCAAAGAGAGGAGAATGACGTTCTGAGTGGTCGCTAGAGACTCTAAATTATTTGTTTCCAGTAGGTAGGTATGAATTCTACTTTATCCTCAATAAGAAGAGTTAGGATTCCTTAACTCCTGAGTGCACTTCCCATGAGAAGCAGCCCAAGAGTGAGCTCACTCACCCAAATGAGTACTGACGAGTTGTAGCAGGGAAAGTCATGCTCGTTCATAAACTCCAGGCTCCTTACTCTGAATCTTATTTTATCTTCTAAAATAAAGAACTAAGCAAGCAGGTGCACACTTAAACTGTCACTTCTAGCAGAAATGCATTCTCCCCTGAACACAGAAAGAGAATTGTACCCAGAGAAAGGGGATTTGATCCACATCAGTTAGGTACTGGAATGGATTAAATATTAATCTCTTAAAAATCATTAATGAAGCAAGAATGATCTTCAGGAATTAGTGCTGTTTAATTGTCGGATGACACCTTGAAGGAAATGCTGTTTGCTAGTCAGAACAGGTCCCAGTCATTGCTGCGTTTTGAGACAGATTGTTTATTTCTCCAGGACAAAGTGCTGCTGCACCAGCTGGAAACTGTATGGTTTAGTGCCTGCAGATAAATGATATGAGTGCTATATGGCTGTCTGTCAGAGACAGGTACATCAGCAGTTTGCAAGCTGTTGATAAGCAGTCTTCTTCATTTGGAAAGTGAGGTCAAGGTAAAAACAACACATGGGATTCATAAAAGCAGAGAAATTAGAGTAGAGGTGGAGGACCGGGTACATAAATCGCAGCCTTCGTGCTATGGAATCCTCAGGTACAGGTGTAAGTGAATGAAGGAAGGACAGCAATGAGCTTTGACTCAAGAGTGATAAGATCTTCAAGAGCAACAGGGATTTAGCAATAAAAACAAATCAGCAAGGTTTTAGCATTTTTCAGTGAACCATTTACTGTTCAAATGCAGTAAACTTGAGCAGTCTAAGCTCTGAAGGTACAAAGAGATATCTGGAAGTAGCAGACTTGCCAAAATACATGACATTGCCTAAAAACTTTTTGATAAGAAATAGGAAAAGATTCTTAGAGATGCTCCTACCGTGAGGAAGAAACTTGTGACTGAGATGTCCATTGTCTCCCTAATTTTTCTGATCAGCCATGGAGCCTTTCGCACAGAGAATAAAGAATAATAAATCTGTCACAGAAATAATCCTGAAGGAACACATCAAAAAGAGTCTGTAATGTTTATCTTGCTTTTATCTAACCCTGAATAATTTACTGAAGTCATTATCTAAAAACAGTGTCTGTCTTCAGACAAATTCTTGTCAAAATGGAAGCGTTAGCTGTGTTTGCCTGACCTGAAGATGCTGTTTCCCCAAATATGTTCTGGTAAAAATGGAAATATTTATAAAGGAAAAGGAATTGGAGATCTTTGTTGTTCCCTACGCAACTTCACTACTTAAAAAAATGGCAGAAGCCAGAGGAATATTTCAGGAAGGATGTTTTCCTTATTCCAGCATCTTCCTGATAGCTTCTCAGCCTAACTGTATTAGGAATAATGAAAGTATTGCTCAAAATCAATAGGGATAAAAAATCGTCAAAGAACAAATGTGAAGAATACATTGTCTCTCTTTAAACAGGATATTACTTTATGCTTCTTCAATAGGCACATGAAAATCAATCACACACAGCAGGCCCTACCGACACCTGAGCATCCCTCTTTGTTGTGTTGGTATGTAAATATCATATCACCCAGTGATATATTGTGTTTCTTCCTCAGGGATGCATAATGCAAATAGTTAAGTCTTTAATCAAAACCATTCTATCATGACCACAAGTTTCAAAGACTAGGCAGCAGTTGGCCATGTGCAACTGGCTGCTTGCTCGCATCCATATCTAGAAATATCATGAGTGACTTGGTCTCCCTTTTCTGTCTCCTTCCGTCTCTGATAAACTCTTCACATCTCTAACTTTTCATATACACAGCTAAGATTAATAGACATCTGTTAGACAAGATCAGCTGACAGAGAGCTACGATTAGTATTTTCCTATCTTTATGTGTAAGCCTGAATTTCCGACATAAACCGTATTGGAAAACAGCTCTGGAAGAAACGAAACAAAAATAGTCAAGTAGCAGATAGGAGAATTCAAATTACTTATGCTGGAAAATAGAGAGGTAAGGAAAGAAAAAACAGTTAAGCAGCAGGTTTCTTGTGAGCAATGCTGGTAAAAAAAAGTTTAGGGTAAATGTTGTTTGCAGCTGAAGGAAAAGACTTTCTTGTTTATCCCTTATGTTGCCAAATTGAACAAAATGCTGTTCGTTATCTCAGTAACATTCTCACATTGTGGTTTAAAAAATCCATTGCAGAATGACTTATATATTCATCAACTGAGAGTTCATGAGCTTGTTCTGCCACTCAGATCAGTAAGTTTTTCACCCTTCCAAGACCTAATAACATCAGGATCATTTTTCTTGAGTCACAGTCTGTCTGCAAAGGCTCAGCGGATATAATTTAAGCCAGAAGGGAAGTGTGTTTATTTCAGTGTGGGAGACGTGGGCTGCCAGTGTTTTAGCATTAGATAATGCACCATACAAATCCTCACGTGCCCCAAAGCTGGAAAGGAACACTTGTCTCACAGAGCCCACGGTGTGGGAAGGGCTTTGCACCAGGCGTTACTGAGTGATAAACCCTTAGATATACGTAAATGTCTGCTTTGAAATTTCATCTGCAAAGATGACTTCTCATTCTTATATTACGATAGGGTGGGTAAATAGAATTTTATTCTGCTTGAGCTGTTTTAAAAGATCCATCAACACATGGGCCTTGTCGTTGCACTAAAGTAAAATTTATTGGGCAATGAACTCTATTTCAAACTTAAATGAGAAAATTAAGATTTTAAAAGTTATGCCTATCTGCAGATGTAATTAATGACCAAAGATGCAATTAAACATTAAAGAAGTTTTAAACTTTGTGGAATAGTTCCCTTAATGAGTTCCTAATAAGAAGAGATATTAAATAACTTTGAGAAATAGTTTAAGTAGGCAATTGCTTTTGGCAAATGTAATGCTTTAGCAGGCTTTATTTTAAATCAGGGGGTAAAGGCTATCTATTAATGGAAGATGGCCTGACTGATCAATGGCACAATTTCAATATTGATTAGCCATTGCTAAGCCGCTCGAATTCAAAATATTTGGGTAATGTTGGCACGAATACCAACACTTTGTCATTATAATAGTAATGATAAATTAATTCCCCATTTTCTTGCTCTGGAATGGTCACAGAATAAACTTAGCTCCATAAATCAGTGCTTTAACTCATTAAGCAGACTACACATTTAGAAGATAGTGAAGTAGAAGCTACTCTCTTTGAACTAGGTATGACCGTTTAAAACCCGCCTGGACATGTTCCTGTGTGACTTGATCTTAAGTGATCCTGCTGTGGCGGGGGATTAGACTGGATGATCTTTCAGGGTCCCCTCCAATCCCTAATGCTCTGTGGTTCTGTGACTGATTGAAATGTTTCCAAGTGGTGGTTTTTACAATGCAGTTTTGTTGGAATGGAATAATTTCAATAAGAAGATGCCATTTTCAATAACAATTCAAGAGGAAATGAGAAATGTCTTTTTCAAATTTAATCATTTCAGTGAGGAAAAAAAAGAGATTTTTAGTTGGAGTTATTGGCTCCTTCTCTTGTTGTTCTACATTTGCAGACTCCAGCCACAATTCTTACTTAAAAACATTGTTGCATTTTGTCATTCTGTTAAAATATTTTTAATAAGAGAACTCCCTCACACTATTTCCTACCTTTTCCCATTTGTCTAACGAGTATTAGTGAGGTGATCCTCACTCCATGTTTCTGGAAGACACATGAGCTACATTCAATTCAGAAACTAAGAGCTTTTGGCTTTGGTTTTTGAACACATTGCAACAAACATGACTGAAAGATTATCAACACATAAGATGCAGATGGGATAGTGAGCTTTGTGCCCACTTCTATTACCTCATGTTATCATAGAATCATTGGGGATCGGAAGGGATCTCAAAAGATCATCTAGTCCATTCCCCCTGCCACAGCAGGATCACCTAGACCAAGTTACACAGGAACACATCCAGGCAGGTCTTAAACATCTCCAGTTACCCTCTTTTAATACGTGTTAAATCCTTAGTTTTGAAAATCCTCCCTCTGTAAGAAATGTAAGTTAGGTTAAGGGCTTGTACTGCGTCATATGAGAGAGAAAAAAGAAGAGGGATAACTGGAATGAAGTGCGAATCAGGACCTGGTTGCTGAAGGCTGTATGTTCTGTGTGGTTTCAGTGCTGTGACAACCATTTTGGAGTCACAACTGGTTTTGAAAAACTGTGTTTTGGGTTGTTTCAATGTGTTATGCTCACCTTTGCTCTGATGTTTTCCTTGAAAAGTAGAATCTGTGAGATTTTTCTCTTCATTTATACAGCATCTCTGGACAAGCCGTCCTTTTGTAAACTGAGACATCTTAATCAGCTGATTGAGATTATTACACTCAAAAAGGGAATTTTATTATACATAAAAAGGGAATAAATGTTATGCCTTTAATGGATGCTTCAAAAAGACTCTGAGAATAGAGGCTTTCAGGTTTCCTGTGTCCTTGTCCTCACCATATGACATCAGAACTGTATGTGTTGTAAATCTAATGTGAAAGAAGTTGTTATTTGTGATGCTGGGTTCAAAGGGATGTTCTGTTTAACCTCTTATTAAATGACTTCTGATGCCTTCTTTCTTTTCACATTGAGATGATATAAATTATTGTGATTTATTTATATGCTTACCTAATCCATCTGGAGATAAGTGCTGACTATTAGGTAATGAAAGCAAGCTAAATACACACAGCCATTTCCTGTAACGTTAATAAAAGCATTGAATTATACTGAGAAAGAATTGCAGTTTGTTTATGACCAATATAGACAGTGCTAGCTTGGGGAAAACAGTTGCTTTCCTTTTCTGATTAATAGGTGGACCCTGCATATAATAGCAGTGCCATGTGGCTAAGCTCCTCCAAGGCTTAGCTCAGGCTCCTTCATTGCTTGCGTCATTCACAGATCTGCAGTGTTTAAGGTGTGGGCTTTTTCTGCTCCACTTTGATGTTATGGTGTGATTAGCTGAGGTTTCTTCTAAGGGGAATAAAGCTATCTGTGATCAGTCTTAAACATCAACAAGCCATTTCAGTGAGAAGGTGACCTAGTACAGGTGTGGCAAATATTTTTGGTTGAGCCTGAAGAAATGTTATGGTTTTTCTTTTTTTGTCCCTTAGTGTAAAAAAGGATCAGAAATTATTCCTGGTATCAGTAGTTCTATTAATGATGACTTTTACCTATTGAAGTGCTCTCTTGGAATACATTTCTCAGTTTAGCAATACAAACCACGGCATTTTCTTTCATACAAGGAAAATCTACTTGCATGTCTGCATGATGGACATCACCTATATCCAGTGTGATATGTCATATCTTCAGAACTTAGAGGAAGAAAACCAACTGGAACTTTGTATTTCTTTCCCCATGACGTGAACACTCAGTGATTAAAGTGTCACTATCAATAAATGCAGAATTATTTTATTTTAGCCACAGACAAGCTCTATGAGCTTTTTGTGCCAACACCAGCAGTAGTAGTTATGGGCTGATTTCCTGCAGTAGCTTCATTGATCCAGAAGTCTCACTGTTGTCAGTATTTTGAAATGAAATAATGGCTCTTCACATACGTTGTTTTATCTCGTGTCCTAGCTTTCAATTTCTTTTTTCTCTTTTTTGCCCCAGTCTGTTGAGACTTGGCATGAAAACGTGAGAATATTAACCTTTCTTCAGAAGTGAAAGCAAGGTTAAACCCCACGGTCTTTTGGGGTCTGATGTGTAACACTTCTTTGTCCACTGTGATGTCCACAGAGAGGACTGTTTCCATTAAAATCAAGGAAAAAATATTGCTCACCATAGACATCCCTAAAGGTATTTCTTCAGCGATAATACTAGAACCTTGTGATTGTTTGGCAGCTTTGTTTAAAGGCTGCAGTTCATGACGTTGATTTCAACTTATTGTTAAATGCTCATTTATTACATTTCCTCTAGGAAGTCAGAATTGTTCTCAAATGAAGTATTTTGGCACTGATATCCTTTTTTTAGGATTTAATAGTGTAGGAATGTTGTGTTGTATTGACTGACTCATTGACCCGCTGTTTCTACACATTATGTCTGCTGCTGCTTTGCAAATTTTCAGGTCTTCAGAGATTTATGCAATTAGTTTGCTTATACTCAGTCTTAGAGGGATCAGTTCCTCTGCTACTATGATTTTAGGGACTAATTATTGGTAAAATTAGCTGTTAAAGAAAAAAGCCTTAAAGCAGAAACCTTTAGAAAACATGGGCAGTGTTACAAAGGATAAAGCGTGAGCAGGGTGCAGTGGCAGCACATGTCAAGAAGTGCTACCTCAGCCATGTGCCATATTTAATGTCAGTGTAAGGGGTCATAACAACCACTTGGTGCAAACACTGCATCACAAGGAAGGAGGAACGAACAACAACCCTACAGGTCCATCACAGCATGACCTTGAGCCCATGAGGAGGCTCGCACACTTTTTGGCACCTCTGTGGAGCAGCTTTTCCTGTGCTTCAGCATCCTGCATGCAAGCCGCAGGTGGCAGACACCTGCATCTGTCCTGGAGCAAGAAAAAACCGTGAGTTGTGCTGGCCGTGAGCACCAGGGTAGGATAATATGTCTGGGGAACAGATGTGTGAGACTCACCCATTAAAAGCGAGACTTGACATGATTAAAAATCATTAAACAGGCAAGTGTAACAGTGCCAGCTTTCTGCAGCTCCCCTCTTTTCACCAGGACAGCATGGATGCTACTCCTTGCTCCAAACACACTTGGCCTGCAAAGCCCCCGGCTGAAGTCAGAGGTGTAAAAAATTCTAGCAGGATTTTGAGCAATGAAAAACTGCACAAAGTGGAAAAGTTATGAAAAAATGTGAGCTAGATTGTTAATGACAGAAAACGAAGGAGGTAACGGAACTGTAAAATGGTAACATGGGAAAGTTATTGCAGCATAGTGAAATGTTGAAGTTTTCTTTACTGGAACTAACAAGTACCGTGTTCTTCTTCAGAGGAGGGGCTTCTCCAGTAATGTGGCAAGCACTGAATCGCCAGAGAGAGAATAAAAGTATTCACTAGAAAGACAGCTCGAAGAATTAACATAGATAGTTTTCTTTATTGCCCGGAAATGGGAAATAACTGAGTCTTAGTAAAAGTGAGCTGTCTTCTGCTGCCACAGCGGCACAGCCAGCGGACAACTTGTCATGTTAGAACTGAACAGCATTTGAACAGCTGCTCCCGAAATGTTCAGCCTGATTTTCTAATTTGATTATTGCTCTAGTTGACAAGCTCTTAAGAAGGCTTTTAAATATTAGTGGTCTTTTGGGAGCACTAGCCGGAGAAAAAGATGGAAATTCGGAATGTTCCTCCCCCTCCTTTTTGTTTCCTCCTCTTGTTGTGAAGAAAGATTGTCTCATGTTAAGACAAAACAGCTTCACACCTATTCTGTCTTCAGGTGTGAAAGTCAAACATTAGGTGCAAACAGGTGGTTGGTGTGCAATAGTCTTATAAGCTTAGCAGTATGCTAAAGCTGTGAAGTGATACTGGTGTCCCAGAGATGCCAGTGCTGCCGGTGCTGCAACACTGAAGGCGGTTCCATCTCCCAGACTCAATGACTGTCAAGCTTTTACCTGATGGTTGAGTGTGAAGTTTTGTTTTCTGCTTTAAACAATCCACATACTGCACGTTTGCCATGTACTTCATGTCAAATGTGTTTTTGATTAAGCACTAGAAGTTGATGCAGTTCAGTCATGTGCTTTGAAATACTGAGTTGTTTAACCAAACCAATGTTGGAGGCTCCTTTAATCTGAATAGTTTCAGTCAATTGATGTCCGTTGCCTTACAATGTGTTATGGAATGAGTTCTGCACTTGGGACCTAAGGTCAGCACTGATGCAGCACTGCTGGTGAGATTCAGAGATTCCCTTTGGATGCCAGTGTCTGAAGGTTTACCTGTTGCTTCCAGGGTTATCTTGGCTGAGGCTGGAGCTGACCAAGTTACTCTGCAGAAATGTAGAAGTCTGGAAAAATTGGTCAATGTTGCCCAGAGCAGACATCAGGAGCAAAATTATTCCTGAGTATTTATAACTTTGTTTCTCAGTTAAGGGGTGAATGGCTACTGGATCAAATTGTGTAAACACTAATGAAACCATTTTGTTAATCGCCTCCGACTTGTGCCTTCACACTGTTCTTTTTAACAAATCAGTGGATAGTTACTTCTGTTTTGTTTAGCTGAGTTTAATTAAAGGGCAAGAAATTGCAAACAAGGACAAGTCCTCAGTGGGAGACAAGTAATTTTAAATAAAGCACGTATTTTTAATCACGAAATGTCATTAATGTATTAAAAAGATGTCAAATTATGACCTGATCCCAGTAGTTAAATGCCATTTCAGAGTGTTTAATACAAGAACATACATAGAATTTCTGCCACATAAAGCTGTCTCAGCAGCTTTGCGATGGCCTTCTGTACTTTGCAAATTACTGTGTTTTCTTTGTGGCTTTGCAATTCTTCTTCTAGAAGACACATCACTGACGATGCCACTTTCAACACTGACTGTATAAACACTCAGAATTACTAATAATTTTCTGAATGTCTCCTTTTTTAGCTAAAGAGTTTCCTGTCCTCCCCTTTCCTACCTCTTTTTTCCATGGTTTTCTGAGAAATTGTTGTGTTTAGATATGATTTTCTTGAGACGGTAGACTGTGCTTCAGGACTAGGACAATACTAAAACACTTCATTCTTTAAATGAAGTCGAGCTGAAAGATGCAACACAGCACTGCCCTTGGAAAGACTGCGTTCTGCAGTAAGTGATCAAGCAGAGCCTAAGCATTCCGTACAGTATGCAATCAAATTAAAGAGGATTGGGCCATCCTGGCAGGTAACACAGCACCCTGCAATCCTGCAGTTTCTTTCACTTGCTGCCTGTATAAGCAGTGGTACTGGCTTTTGTTGAAGGTGTTTTGATCAGACAGCTAAATATTGACTAAACCGAAGTAATTGTCAATACTCAAACCCAAGGGGGAAAACAAGTCTGTGTTTAGTAGGAGTGAAAGAGGGAGCCAGAAAAGTAAAAGCCAACCCAAAGATGGTCATAGTTTCTATGACCACGATTGTCATAGTTTCTTTTTTCCCAAAGAAGTTGTTAGATCAGTCACGTTTGGTAGCATTAAGGCAGCCATCTAAGTTTGTGGTTTTTTAGGTTGACGTCCTTCAATTATTCAGAAACATCACCCTTTCCTTGTGCTTAAAATTTATATTAGAGTTTATTGCATAAAGTTGCTATGATCAGGTGAACACAGCTTGTCCTTGAATTCACATATATGTACTGGAGTGCCTGCAGTCACCTCCATGTTAGGAGAACATTATTGAACCTAAAGTTTGCAGTGCATTTGATTTCAGCAGATACCTCTTTAAGAACAGAACTATATAGAAGATTATAATTCTTATCAGTTTGCTCTGAAAACAATGTGAGTGTGCAAAATGAGGGCTAGCAGTTGTCTTTTGTGCTCTGGATATGTTCCTGTGTGACTTGGTCTAGGTCCTGCTGTGGCAGAGGGATTGACTAGATGATCTTTCGAGGTCTCTTCCAATCTCTAATGAGTCTATGATTCTATGACTCTTCTTCCCTTTTCTAGGTGTCTTTCTTATAGTGGGCAATTACATTCCTGTGTAGTAATAATTTAGACCCATGTCACCATTGTAATGACTTTGAAAGCTATAAAGACACAGTTTGAAGAGTTTTAAAGTGTGTGCTTAAAGTGTATTGCTGTTAGCAAAGCACTTACTGTGTGCTTAATTTCAGGTATGTGGTAAAATGTCACTGGATTTATTTATATAGCAATCTAAGGATAAATGGAGAGTTCATTCAGGACCATATTCAGCTACCACGCATGAGGGAAGGGAAGGGAATGTTGGGAATGATGGAAACTGAGGAGTTGAAGGAACTTCTCAGATTCCTTTTGTCCATTCCTGAAGTGTCCGTAAACCACCTCTGACAATACCTGCTCAGTTAAGATCTCAGTTAATTTCCCTCAGTAATGAGGGAAATTCCTAAGTCTTAGAAACACTCTCCTGAACTATTCCTGTAGTTCCTGAAATACTTAAGAGTGTTTGTGTTGCCCTGTAACAAGCTTTTGAGAAAACAGCTGTCCACTATCCTTTAACACTTTTTCACATGCTGGGAGATTTAACAAATCTAGGCAAATCAAATCTAATAATGGTCTCTGCAGACTACACAAATCAGGTTTCCTTAACTGCTCCTCAAACCTCGTGCTTATTTGGCTATTGATCTTGTTGCTCGGCATCTTGTTTTTTGTAGTGCAGTGACCAGAATTAACAACAGACCACAAAGTTGATATCAATCACATGAAACAATTTTTTTGCTGGCCTGTGTGTAAGTCCTGCTGTTTGTCTGTCCCAGGACATGTGTGCTTTGCGGGGAGCAGCGTTAGAGTGCTGAGGTATATGCAGCTCACAGCTACCTGCCACATGGTGCATGGGACAATGTTTCTCTGCTACTGTTGGGAGGTGGATCATCCTCTCGTTCCTTTTGTGCACTTGATTTCATGGATAGCACTTCACACAGCTTTTGATTGATTTTCAATCAAATGAATGATGAATAATGATGGACTTGCACAAAAGTCCTTGAAAGTTCCTCCTTGTAAATTCTTCCCCTTTTGTTAATTAAATATTAAGGACTGATATTTCATCTAGTTTGTCAACCAGCTGTGCAATACTGATTTTGTCAGAATCACATTTTCTAATAAGAAAATCGTGTGCAATTGTTCTTCCAGTCTTACAGCACTTTTATACGTTTTGTCTCACACTTTGTTAAACAGCAAATCTAGATTGGATGGTTATTTTCTGCTCTGGGTAAATTAATGCCATTGGGATTTTTGTCACCTTAACTTTCATAAACTTAGGTCCTGTACTTCAAATTTTTTTCTCAGAACTAAAGACTAAAGTGCTTGTGTATGCCAGTCCACCAGAATGATGTCTCAGTGATTTCTCTTAAATTGTTCAGAGATGGCTGAAGCTTCAAATATTTCTGAGTGTGATTGATTTATTAGCATGTCAATTCATTCTAATTATTTACTTATATATCTAATTATTTATCTATCTTCGTGTTTTTGCCTTCGTAATTAGTGAACACATTTAACTATAGCTATGGTTTTTGTGTGACAAATATCAGCCTTATTCCTTCTCTCTTTTATTATTTCAAAGTCTGCTTTTGCTTAATAATTCCATCTCCTTTTACTGTTTTCTTGACTTTTCTAAGCATCTCCTTAGAATAAATTTACAATTTTAGATTCGCCCTTCTTTTGGAAAATAAAGTACTGTATTCAGAAAGTTGACAGATCACCTTTGTGCATGAACTCTATTGCTTTGCAGACATTTGTATAATAAAACTCCTCCTTGCCACCTGATCTTTCCTTGGGCTGTTTCTGCATATTACTCTCTCAGTATGAAAACATGAATCTCAGGATATTTGTGAAGAGGAAGGCTTGTGCTTGATTTTCAAGGTTAAATAGGGAAAGAATGACTCCCTACAGTATAGCACCCTTACTCATGGTCCCTTTTATCTTTATGCAGAGTCATTCAAGAAGACAGTAACTCCTTCTGACTTTGTTGAACTGCATACTTCAGAACTGGGATATGTCTTATTGATACAGAAGAAAGGCTGCCTTTCTTCTCTCTTTCTGCTCTTCTTGAACAATTTATTGCCCTTCTACAGCAAAATTCCAATTCTGCAATGTGTGCCATTAATGCTGTAGTGCTGCCTGTGTTGTTGACTGTGAGCTAAAACTTCAGCCTCTTGCAGCTATTTTTCATTTTCATGGCATTTACATATCACTACCTTAGATACTTAATGGGGGCCCCTGTTACTTCCTTTCCTACAATTCTATTTCAATTTCCCAACCAAATAGCTGGCCTGAGACTTTTAGACTTTCATAATGCCCTCTTTTTTGGCTCATCTGTGTGATTTTCTTCATAGTGTCAGCCTGGCATAGGGGAGTGATATGAAGGATAACTATTACCCCTAATAGCATTTTTTCCTCAAACTTACTGGATTCTCCAGGGTTAGAAGCATCAGCAATTCTTTATCTGCCTCTCTTGCCCAATAGCCTGTCGAAATCCTCAAGAGGGCTTCTGAATGTACCTCCCAGATGAGTAATGATGCTGAGCACGGGTTTTAGATAGTTATTTAGAATCCAAGTACTGGTGTGCCAATATGTGGTTCTCGCTAAGTCCCCTGAGAGGACACAGTTGGGAAGTCTGAGGTTTGTGTCCAATTCTCAAGGTTAAAATCGGTCCCAAAGTTTCTTTGGCAATTCTTCATGCATCCTCTTAAGTCTCCAACTGTATTGACTCTTTCACTGTCTGCAGTTTTCTTACACGTTTTGCTTCTAATTAGAAGGGCTTGATAATTATATTGAAAAGGGAAGAGTTCTCTTCTGCTTCAAATCACACTCTATGACTTCTGCAAGTGCCCGTAAGTATCTCTGCCACCTCCTTTACCAAGCAGAAGTGCTAAAATTACTACCAAACTGAAAATGCTGTGAAAAACCACAGGATGTTATCCAAACCTAATGTCTGGTCACCATCATCAGAACTGGGACTGAAATGAGATTTCAGCCAAATGCTGCCCAAATGGCAGTGTTGAGTCGGGCGGTATTTGTTGTTTGCTTACACTTATGCCAATAGAAACAGAACAGGCCATTGCTGAGTCAAGCACTGTGTTCATGGAACACATTCCTTGGAAGCTTTTCTAAGTACTTCTGTTTCTAGGATAAACTGCATCAGCAGAAATTTTTTCTTAAATGTGACATCAGTATTTTGAAACAGAAATGCAGCAACACTAGGAAACCAGTCTCAGAGCTGCAAAAAAATATGTATTAGAAAGTTATCCAGGGAAACCATGTGAAATAATGCTAATGATGATAATTTTAGTGCTTGGCTTCTCATTCATCCCACTGACTTCCCAAATGTTGTCCATTTCTCTACAGTGCTTCTTTCTCAGGCAGTCCTCGCCTATCAGGCTGGATATATTGCATTACTGTGTTTTAATACAATTCTTATTCATTATTAATACAATTTAATATCATATATATTTCAGATTATAACTGTAATTCTCATAGCTATAGAATCATAGAATTATTAGGGATTGGAAGGGACCTCGAAAGATCATCTAGTCCAATCCCCCTGCCATGGGCAGGGACACCCCACCCTAGAT
>JAOXOE010000602.1:28087555-28128664 GCA_028565055.1 Phoeniculus purpureus | reverse complement strand
GGGAGGAGAACCTCTCTCGATCTGGTAACCACCCCGTTTCTGATCTGCCCCAGGATGCCATTGGATTTCTTGGCAACTGCCTGCACATTGCTTAAAGAAACATCCTCGGTGCTACCCTTAGAAGCGTTATTTTACTTAAAATGTGGATGCTTTGCTTTGAAGTGCAAAGAGCATATCATAGCATTAAAGCAATTTTAGAAGAAGGTAATTACAGTACCTGTGTATTTTTGATTTGCTGTGGTGAGCTATGGTATTATACTCTGCACCCCTATTGTACCTGCCAGGCACAATGGGGAAGCAGTGGTAAATGGGCTTGCTGAAAAATGTCAGGAACTGGATATATAAATTGCTAAGGGTTTTTTAGTGCTTTCCTTTGAGGGCCTTGCTTCAGGTGGGAGATCTTGTCGTCTTAAGGTACTTGAGAAGAGTGAGAAATCTACGCTTGGAGTGCAGGACTGCGTACAGCTGGCTAATGGAGTGTATTAGGAAAAAAGGGGCTTTCCTCGAACTTTTCCCGTCCCTTTAGAGCTTGTGGGAAGGAGCATTCAGTTAGGGTGTGTTTCAAGACATGAGGACTATTCCCTGGGATATGAGGCAGCAGAACATTCCCCTGCTGAGTCCTCTGTTGCTCCTCAAACTGGCTTGTCTCTTTGGGCTCAGTTTGTCCCAGCTAAGCCATTTTTCAGTTGTTTGAGTGCTCCCAGAGTGGTCAAAGTTAAAGCTCAAAGACAAGGAATACAGACAATACATACAGGGAATCCTTACGTCACTGCGTAGCACCAGTTTCATGGTAACTAAAGGGGATTACCAGTACAGAAGACTTTTACTGCCTGTATGTTGATGCCAATACCGTGTAGTTTCTGAAACAGCAGTTTCTGAAACCAGAACCTAAGAAAACGGGCTGGCGCTGCATCATTTCGTTCCTGTCAGCAGCAACAGCAGAAAAAGCGAGAGAGCATGAAAAATGCAGTCTGTGAGCCTTTTGAGGAGAGATGTAGTGGGGAAGAGGTGCCAAACCTCAGGTGCAGATAAGGTATTTCTACAAGGATCGGCTGACGTCCTGGCGCTACAGCATGTTTTAAATCATCCCTGCCTTTAGTTAGCTGCTGTTTTCAGCTGCTTCTGGTGAAAGCAGAAAGTCCGAGTTTACCATTTGCCAATATATAACCAATTCTCCTGCAGAAATTGACACTTAGGGGGCTTCTGTGCTGCAATGGAGAAACAGTATGGCATGAGTTGTGGTCTTTTACTTTGCTCTGATACCAAGCCAGAATCTGCCAGGAAGAGAAGTACAAGTCTTTATGCTCTAACACATCATCAAATAGGATTTTGAATATGTAAACTGAAAATCTGGGTGGAACTAGTCATTCATTAGCTCAGTTGAAGTTTGCTGTCAAGAAATGCTTCATAGACTCTAATCACTGAGTGGCACTTACACATTTATCAGTGAAATTAAGGAAGGCTGAATAGGACAATTTGGCTTGGGTTGACAAGAGCAGCACTGCACAGAAAAAAGAGAAGAGGCAGGTAATAAACAGCTGCTGCTTACATGACCAAGGAGAAGATAACCACAGTCTAGTCAACTAAAAACACCTGAAACTTTTGAGGAGTAATATCAGATTTTCCTAGAAGCTTGGCCAGTCTCCCTGTTCCATTCCCCTCTGGAACAGACCTGTGCTGGTGCTGCTGGGGGGCTGATGTGCTGTCTTTCTGATCTGTGGCAACTATTTTTGTATTCTGAGAATGGATGAGTAAAACCATCCAATTTAATTTTTCTGCAGTCTTCATTACTTCATCTGTCTTCACCTTTTCAGAACCATATAATCACTTTATTCTGATTTTTCCTTACGCAGTGTCATAAATTTTATGCTTGGAGGCTCATCCAGTCCCATCTCCTCTAGACAGCAGGCTCTGAAATGTGTTTAATTACTTCTGTGTTACATCTGATAAGTTAGGTCAGGCTGCAGCAGAGAGGTTCTTGGAAGCATAATTGCTCAGTTTGGTCTGCAACAACAGTGATGCACAGAGAGCTTCATCCATCCAATGTCTATCCAATCCTGTTGGGTTGGAGTGGACATGTGTGGTGTAAAACAAAGGCAAATGAGTGGATCAGAGCAGGCTGTTAACAGAGATAAAAACAGAATCTGTACTTTATGTCATCTAGAATGGGACTGTTGAGCATCCCTAGACCAAGATATTTATTTTTGTCTCAGCTCTGCAGTAATCTATTCCCTCCAAGACACATTAATGCACCATGAAAGCCTTAATTTTAATGCCACCAGCCAGACTTGTCTCCAAAGTGCTCGGTTCCTAGACTGTGCTATAAAGAGACGAGAAAGAGAGGTTTAACACACTATTTTTAAGACTGATATCCTGTGAAACTTTAAGGGATTATAAACCCTATCAGTAGCTACTGAGATCTTTAGTCATGAGTATTTTTACAGAAAATGTCAAAAAAACATCACAGGATGTGCTAACTGAGGCTTTCTCTTACCACATGATCCTGAATGTACGTGCAAGTGTTAAAAAATAAGTATTTTAAAGTAAAAATTGGCAGCAGAACATCTAGCATCTTTCGGGAGAAAGTGTGTATTTCTTTTAATGCGGATCATGTGGTAGCAAGAAGGGGTAATCAAAAAGTATCATACTCAATATTATATCAGATAAAATTATTTTATACGTAATTATCAGCACATGTCGCTCATTTAGCACACTTTTTGGCATCTCCTGTTGCTGCTAAGGGATATGCTTGCAGGTCCTTAACGTTTAATCTGTTACCCTCTGGTTTTGGTAATATTAAGTCTTGCTGATTGATTCGTAAATTCTCCAGTATTTTTTATTCCTGCATTCATACTATTCCTGGATTTGAACAGCTTATGAAAAGCTCATATAACATTGTAATTTATATAATATATATAGTATTTATTTTATATATATATAAATTGAAATGACACATTAAATTATATGTGTGATTTTACTAAAAATTGAGCCAGGAACCATGACCAGCACTTTGAACACAGACCCCTTGTCTAGCAGGAATGTGACCAGACTAGCGATATAAAAGCCTACTGTCTTTGCATTAGAAGAAGAGCGTTCAAAAGTCATTTTGGCAAAACAGTTAGCAGAGAGCACAACCCATGCTACAGGTGAGTACTCCATAGAAGCGTTCTCTGTGTGTAAGCTGAGACTGTAAAAAAACACTCAAGAAAAATTTGAATTATGTATTTCCACGTGTTATTCTTTAAAAGCACTTTAAGATCACTCTGACACACTCCTGTCAGCACGTAGTAGTCTCAGAAACAGGAGGCGATGAAGGACACACTAGTTGGGAGCGGCTTTGGAGAGTGCGAGTGCAGACAGCTGTCCCTTAAATGGGCCAGCACTGCCTTTCTGTCGTTCTCTAGACACCACGAAATTTATTTTACTTTTGCAAACAATTTTGCCTTCAAAATCCCTAGGACTTAGTCGTCATCTCATGACACTGCCCAGCTTTGATACACACAGAACTTGTTTGTCCTCAAAATGGGGCTCAGCTGTGTGCTGAGCCCCAAACCTTTTTTCCTGCTTGGGTGGGCTAACAGAGAGTGGGTATCTGTGCCCCAAATGGACGTGAAGGTGAGTGTATCATAGAATCATTAGAGACTGATCATCCCTTGTTTTCTTCCAAGAGAGATAGGACAGGCAGGTCACAGACCCTGGCAGGGCAGAAGTTATTTCCTTGCCTGGCACAGAGCTGTGGCACAGGCAGCCCCTTGTTCCCTCGTGGCATTTTCTATTTGGCCTCCTGACTCAGGAGCTTAGAACAATTCTCTGGAAAAACGTGGAAACAAACCTGCAGTTTTACTTCCCCCTAGGTGTCTGCTGGGGCCATGCAAGGCTCCCTCTGGATCTCGCAGTCAGGCTTGAAAGGTAATGAAACCCTCTGTCAAAGGCGATCTTGAAGGGTCGTGCTTGTGGCTTGTTGTGTTGATGGTCACGATTTGTGGCAGTGTTTTTTGGGAGAAGTACAGGGTCCCTTGCCTTGTTTGGTGCTACCACATCTGAGGGTGTGCTCACATCTCTGTCACAGAGCTGTCTTCATGACTGCTTCATTCCTTTTCATCTGCTTTGTGCTGGGAGTTATTTTCTTCCTTAAAGAGATACTAGAAGTAAATAGGACAGTTTACTCCTACCGTATTTTTAGACTTCTTCTGCCTGTCGTTTTGACTAGAAAGGACATGAAGACGATGAAATTCAAGCAGAGTGAGTTGGGTGTAGGTATTTATTGCTAACAAGTGTGAAATTCTGCAGTTCTAGTTTACAATGACGCATTAACCCTACGAGAGTGGTTTTCTAAATTGACTTTTTCATAGTGCAGAGCGACTGCTGTCAAAACAATTACTTGTGTGGAGTTTCAAAAATCATAGATGTGACTTACACTCTATTGAAAACCGGTGGGATACCTTTAAAGTACTGTCGTGCTTCTTCAAATCCCACCAAGGATACAGACTTCCAAGGGCGCCAACACACTAATGTAGCTTCTTTGAACTGTAACTTCATTTTGAGGTTAATATCTTGCTTGCTCTATGGGAAAGGAAACTCATCGATCTGTTTTTGACAGTACCCACCATAGATCTGAAGGCACGACTGCGACTGCAGGTTACACTGCTGTCTGCCTGGTGTTCAAATGGAGCCTTTTGTGTCAGAGCACAGTTTTATGCCGGGTGACACGGCCAAGGTCGCAGGAGACAATACAGTAAAATACGGTAGATGGTTTTCTTGGCGATCGGAGCCATCCTTTTTCTTAAGTGGCAAAGACATTCCAGGAATCTAACTGAACCTGATTTGACAGCTGATAACCTAATCTGACCTGCTTTTAACTGAATGTCCTAAATGCCTGAATTTCATATATTGCATTTGGTGCCACTAAAAACCAGAGAAAATATTTGCAAGTGTTCTCCCAAATCCTTTGGAAAATACCCGTTTGTCAGGATGGGCAAGGCTTCATTTCAGTGCGCTGCCTTGCTCATGAAATATGAGAAAAAGTATCTTTGAAATTGTGGGAACATTTTATTTAAACGATTCTGTGAATAAAACCCCAAGCCATGAGTGTCCTCTTGTAAGCCAGTCTGGTGATTGATGTCTTTCTGAAAGTAAACGGAAGTGAAAGGAAACTTTTTCAAAATATTGAAGCAACAATACCAATTTTGCAAGTTTCTTTTTGGGATTTAAAAAAGTGTCCCCCCTAGTTCAGGACAAAAAATGTCTCTCTCAGCTCTCCCAGACCTCTTGAAATGAGAACGATTCAGGCTATAGGTAATATCTGAAAGCAATTGAGTTTGTCAGCTCACAATATGCAGAAACATCAAGTCTTACGGCAGAAGAAGGACAGAATGTGGATTTCCTAGAAATGCCGTTTAGCTAAGAAAAGCAGTCCTGCTCCTCCTGCCAAAGACGGCCACACGACTCTCCTGCACTGCGAAATCAAGAGTGCGCTGCAATTTTTTAGAAATGACCTTACAAGGATTTCATTTCCCCAGGTTTTGCAGTAACCTCTGTTCAGAGGTTAAATGAGCTTTTCTCTTCTGTAATGGAAGTATCCAGAAGACAAACCTGTGATATTTATGGCACTTTACTGAAAAAAAAAAAAACCAAAAAAAGTATGTGTTTCCCACCTGAAAAGCAGCAGCTGAAGTGACTGCATACAGGATGGTTTGCAGGCTGCAAATGAGAAATCATGGAGGAGGCTCTGTCCCCTTTTGGGTGAACAAATTTTCATCTGACAGAAAAGCTATACAAGTAGGGAATAAAATAAAACGCACTTTGGTCCAGTTAGAACTTTCCCAGATGTACCCAAGGAGCTGGTTGAGTTGCCATCACCTGAGGTGTTCAAAAGCTGCATAGATACAGTGTTGGGGAATGTGGTTTAGTGATGGGTCTAATAGTGACTTAGCAGTGTGAGGTATACAGTAGGACTTGATGATCTTACAGCTCTTTTCCAACCTAAATGATTCTATGATTCATGCTTACAAAACAAAACACTGATCTGGGTGCAAAAATTGTAACTTTGCATTACTATTTAAAAGTTACGGAAAGCAGCCCGACGGTTGTGCATTTGTGTAACGAGACATGAACTACCCTTGGACTCAACCTTACCAGCCCTGATGGAACGTCATCACTTGGAAACTAGACAAACAGAACCGTCCTGTGTTTTGGAAATGACTTGCTGGTTGTACATAGAATTCAGTCATGCCTTGAGTGGCACAAAAAGCTCATAAAGGTCTTGCAGCCTGCAGAAAAGAAGGCTCAAGTGGGACCTCATAGAGACCTGAAGGTGCTACAGGAAAGCTGGGCAGGGACTTTTTCTGAGGGCAACTAGTAATCGGACAAGGGCTTCAAAATGAAGGACAGTAGATTTAGATTAGACCTTAGGAAAAAAGCCCTCACTGTGAGAGTGGTGAGGCACTGGAACTGGTTTCCCAGGGAGGTTGTGGATGCTTCATCACCGGAAGTGTTCAACTAGCGCTGGTTGGACGGGGCTCTGGGCAAGCTGGTCTAGTGCTAGACCAGGGACTTGTCCCTGCTACGTGTTTCAGGCATGTTGCAGCACTCCTGCTTTTGCTAACTGTGGAGCACTGTAGGAGACAGACAGCATCTCCTGGCCCTACAGCAGTTCCCCTCTGACTGGCAGCTTCAGGGGAGGCTCCAATAATGAAATTAATAGGCTCAATATTGTTAAGAGCAGCAACAGGCACTGCTTCAGTCTCAGCAGGCCAGGGATTGCTTCAGTGGGCTTCTCTGCAGGCAGTTTTTGCCCTCGTATGAAAGTCTATAAATCTTGAATGGCAGCTATGTGCCCTTGCTTTTGCTGCCCAATTATTTCTCTTGTATCTCTGTGGCCTCAGTTCTGTGGAATGATTTACATGTGTTAGTTTAGGGAAATAACACTTGGAACGATGAGCTTTTGCTCAGTTAGCTGGAGCATTACTTTCTTCCCATGCAGGTCAGCATTTGCTGCTTCCTAGATGTGTCTGTAGTTCAATCCTCTGGAAAAAAAAAAAAGAAGAACAGGGAAAAACATTTAATAGTTTTCCCTCTTGCTCACCCACCTTTGAACACACATCAAAGAAACAGTTCAAGGAGGAGAGAAGAACTACTTTATTTCTGTAGAGTAACTTTAAATGGGCAACTTAGTGGTCTGGTAACTGTGGCAACAAGAGAGTATGTTTGCTCTTTGCTTTCATGCACCTTGAAAAAGAGGAAGTAATTTCTTCTCATAAAAATGTGGATTCTCTTCTGATGACAAAATTAGGGAAACTGCAAACAGATTTAGAGCCGTTAAAGATGTTGTACTGCATCATGCCACATCATAACTAATACCTTCGTGCAACGCTTTCTTAATTGTTGTTCTGGAATTTTATAGAAAATCTTACTGCAAATGTAAATTCAAAATCTTTTTCTTTGTACGGTGTAATTGGCTATTTAATTTCAATCAGTTACTCTGACTGCCTAAGTATTCTCTACCTGGATGTTTAGATCAGGTTTGCACTGGAGTGCTTTAAAAGCTGAAAAAATGCCTTTGCCCTTTTATGCTGTAATGTGAATAAATATTACAGATACAGGTCAAAACAATTAGCCTAAGACTGCCAGAACAAGGGTGCTAAATCTGGTCACTTTACTCAGGTTAATTTTTGGTGCAGAGCACGGGCTTTGATTTAATAAGTTAAAAGGACTCTGATGGCCTCAAATTACCGCTGAAATCCATGCATGGCCAAGTGATAAAAATAACACCAGTGGCTGAAAATTCAGTGCAGTGGCTATGAGATTTATCTGGTTGTTAAGTTTTAAATTAAACCTTTTATTCATGATTATTGGCAAAAAAAACCCCCTTGAATGTGGTGTCTGGTTTTGGGCACAATGGTATAAGAAAGACATTGAGATGTTGGAGCAAGAACAGAGAAGGGCAACAAAGCTGGTTGAGGGATTGGAGAATAGGTATTGTGAGGAGAGGCTGAGCGAGTTGGGATTACTCAGCCTGAAGAGGAGGAGGCTGAGTCCTTGTTTGCCTTTACAGCTACCTGAAAAAAAGCTGTAGGTAGGTCGGAGTTGGCATTTTCTCCCAAATAACTGGACAAGAGGAAATGGCCACAAGTTGTGCCACAGGAAGTTCAGCTTGGTAAGAAACATGTCTGTAGTGACAGAGTAGCTAATCATGGGAACAGGCTACCCAGGGAAGTGGTGGAGTCACCATCCCTGGAGGTGTTCAAAAGGTGAGTAAATGTTAGCCTTTGGGCCATGGTCTAGTGGTCATTGGTGTGTTGAAGGTTGGACTTGCAGATCTTAGAGGTCCTTTCCAAACTTAATGATTCTGTGACAAATGCATACCTCTGACAAATGGCAGGCTTAGAAGTAACTGGAAGAGTAATTTTGGTCTGCAGAGTACCTACGTACTTCCTTCACCAAACCTATCTTCCATTTTGTTTGGATATTAATATTATCCAAGTTAACTTCTGCCCAAACACTGACTGCAGCATTCAGGTGGTAGCACGGTGGTTAGGCAGGACCCCTTAACCAGGGAGCGTCCTCAGAACATTGCTTGCAGCTGTCTCTCATTCACAGCATAACTAGCTGCTGGTGGTCACCTGGCAAACCAGACAATATAACCTTCTTCTAGGGGAGTCCTCCCTTTTGCTACTCCTCTCCAGACCTGTTCAGTGAGGGCAGACTTTCTCCTGTCCTGTATTAGCAGACTTGCTAATATGGCCTTTATTGGTTATGGCCGTCTGGCTGCTGCTAAGTAGATGGTTTAGTGGTGCAAAGCTACCACATTCTGTCTTCACTGTCATTTGGTGATCTGCTGAGACCAGCTGTTGCTTCTGGTTGACCAGTTGCAAGTGAGGAGTCATGGCTTTCTAAGGTATGGAACAAAAGTAGATGCAATTTATTTTTCCTAGTATTTTGTTTAGTGTGTTAATTGGTGACTGGTACTGGTTGGTACGGTGTTTGGCTTACAGCACCACATGCAGGACCAGATCCAGAGTTTTGAGACTTGTAGGCTTCGGTCTCCCAAGGTTATTCAAGGTTTACTTTCGTTTGTCTTATAACTCATTTTGTAGATAATTTTGCTTTAGGTAATCCAGTAGTCTTTGTAAGATTTTTACCTGGTTGTGTGGAAGTGTTTGAGATGAGTGCTAACAGTACAGAGGAGGCAGGAAGGAAATGGTGATGTATGATACTTGGGCATTGTTCGGTGGGTGTTCTTTGCTGTCTCATATTGGTCTAGGAAAGGGATGAAAACTACCTATTTAAGTGCAGCTATGCAAATAATTTCTAGCATGTATCTGGTTAGGATTCTGTGACTGTGGCTTGTGAAGGCTGGGTGCTTAAAAATGCTTTGATAGGGGATTACATTATCTGTTGTAACTAAGACAAGCTTCTGTGTCTTAATGATGATGCGTTTAACATGCAACTGGAAAAATTCAGTTGCCTTAGAGGTCTATGATGAGGAAAGTAATACTAGATAATTTCAGTTCAAAAAAACAGTGCTTGAAAAACCAAGAAAGGACACCTAGCTGCTAAAGAGTTAGAGTGTCTGGTGTTTTTGATCCTGGGTCACTTGGAAAGAAAATATGTGAATGTTAGATTGGCTGAAAACTAACTCCTGGTGTTGAAGGTGAAAGCTTCTATTTCACAGCAGAAAAAATGCTTTAACCCACATGATGTTAACTTCAAACTAAGAGATAACTTGGCATGAAATGTAGCACATCTTAATATGGGAAGATATGGTTCAAATATGGTGTCTAAGTGGTATAGCTGCCTGCCAGTTTATGTCCACTTTGAAAACAAGTGGTAGTCTTACAGTTTCTACATATTCTTTTCCTAGTTGGAACAGCTTCAATGTTAGGTGTTTCCCCAGAGCTCTAAAGCGAAATCAGGTTAGTATGTGATCTGCCAAAGGCTTGGCCTTTTATTTTACTAGTTTGGTTAGTTATGATCTATCTACAAATTTCAATGCATGTACGCGCTCTGCCTTCAGAATATTATTTTCACTTTTAACTTAAAGGACAGGAGAACATCCCTACTGCTGAGGAGTACAGTGAAGGAGTGTCCTTCATGGCAGGCACAGGTGTTTTGGGCTCCAGGTGCAGCTCATAATCTGACTGCAAATCCAGGTATCAGTAAAACTATCAGCTGCTCTTTCTGTCTGAATCTAAATAAAGTATTTTGTGGGTGATCCCTGCCAGGACCCAAGAAAGGGCAAAGCTCCCACGAAGCTCTGTAGTACTATCTACGGTCTGCAACAATGTCAAGTGTAGTTCTGTAGGAAGATCTATGCTGATACACCATCTGTGTTTTTACACGCAGTCCTTATTCAGGACTCATTGTAAAGAATGAGCTGAGTGAAAGTATGTTAAAAATGGTTGAATATATATATTTTTTAAGTTCCTCAGGTATTCCTTACATTAGTCTAGTATATGTCTGAGAAAATCTTTAATAAAGATTAAGAAAACTTAAATAATGGAATTCAATATTTTGGAGAAGACTTTTTTTGTTTGATTTACCTATGGAAAACAAGTCTAATTCCTGCATGGAGTGAGTTTGCAATTGCTAGAAGATATAACCTGAGTCTAAATAATATTGTAGCCAGCACTGATAACCTTGTAGGAGCATAGTAAAGCAGATCAATGAGCTTCTTCCAAAGAAGCCTTTGGAAAATGATGTGGCTAAAACCCCCAAATGCAGTGCCATGAGCTGCTGGTGTGGAGTGTGGGCAGCTGGTTCTGGGGACACAGACAACAACCAGCAATAGCAGTTTTTTGATGGAGCTTGTTGTAGATTGTTTCTAGGATCAATCAAGTTTATTACTTCTATTAATGACCCTGGCACAGATATGAGTATGCTTATGATTTGCTGAAAATGCAAAGCTAAGCGGGGATTGTCAATAAGGCTTGAGATGACCTTGGTATCATAATAGAAATTAAATGAAATTCAATAGTGCAAAGTGAGGGGTCCTTTCCCTGGGGTTAGCAGTAGGAATGTGAATTATCTTCTGGGAGCTCATTTTCCTGTGGGATCAAAGACTCGTAATGTACAGTGCGTGCAGTCAAGCCCTTTTTATTCCTACGGTTGGCTTTTAGCTTATGAAGCAGGTATTGTGATTGTGCGAGAGATCCTACTTGTCGTGCTTTCAGCAGTTTGTCTTACGGCAGCTACTGACCGTGCGGCTCATCCGGTTCATGAGCTGTTGTGTGTGTACCTACCAGAGTTTGTAAGCCTGGTGGGCTGACAGATCCTTGGAGTCCATCCTCTTGTGTTCACCTGTGTTACAGGGAGGGGAAGGAAATGGAGAAGCAGCAAGGAAAGAAAATTGTCTGTTTGTATATTTAATCTTGAGCAGCAGCACACTTACATATTAGCTGAATATATTTTTTTCTCTACTAAAGGTCACAGGGAGCCTGTAAGAGCTTGAGGACAGCTTTGAAGCTTCACTTTAATGCTTTACAAACACTTCATGTGCCTAATCATGGGGGCAGCACAGAGGAGCCATTGGATGTTTGTTTAACTCACTGCCAGGGCTCTCCACTGGCACCTTAGGGATGATCCACCTGCTCCCTGTGGGGAAATTGCTACTTTTGGGGAACCCCTTTTCCCTGGGGGCCCAATTGTGCTTGGTAGGAAGCAGAAATGTGCTTCTGGTGAGGGCAGTGCTAGCCCCATGGTGGTAGAAAACTAACAGAAGTATGTAACTAAGGTTGTATTGATATGGGGTAGTGTTCCTGGTGCAGCATGTGGTCAGAAGCCCTCATTCTTCTCCTGCAGCACCAGTAGGACTAATACTCATCCAGCTATATGGTGAGCTGGTTTGGTAGATCAGTCTGGCCCATAAGGTAGAGACTTCAAGGTAGTTCAGAAAGTCATGGTTTTAAATTAAAATAATGTGCTCTTAACCTGGGTAGAAGGAAGAAAATACGAAGAAGAATTTTTGACAATGAGGTTGCCCCAACAAGCTGTGGATGCCCTGTTGCTGGATGTGTTCAAGCTGAGGTTGGATGGTGCTTTGTGCAACTTGGTCTAGTGGAAGGTGGTCTTGCTCATTGCAGAGAGGTTGGACCTGGTGGTCTTTAAAATGTCTCTTTCAACTGAAACCATTTTGTGATACTGAATGAGTCAGGAAAAATTGGAGTGGTTCTGCTGCAGACTTGCTTATATATTCATTAATGGCCTTGACATAAATATTATGAGTGAGCTTACAGAATTTGCTGAAAATGCAAAACCAAGAAGCTCTAGAGGAATAAACCTGCTGGCCCAGGAGGCCTTTCTTCAGTTTGAGATGACCTGAAATTAATTTTTCATCTATTTGGTCATTGAACTGAAACTGTATTTCTCACACTGTTCTTTCTAGTGATAATAGCACTTATTAGCTGAGTGCTTTCCTGCCTTTGATGTAGCGCTGCTAGCAGGGGCAGAGAGGAAAGATGAACACAAATGTTTATTTCTGGAGGAAAACATGAGACAAAAACAAATAGAATGCGGAGAAAGCACGTTCAAGCCCATAAAGAGTTAATGCCATGGGGAAGAAATATTTACTGTGTTTTGTTAAAGCCTCTCCACCTCAATTTATCTCAGTGAAGAATTTTCTTCAGGAGCACAAGTGACGTGTCTCCAGTTTCTGTCAAGGTCTTTAAAAACACATGGTTATTACTTACTGTAATAATTAAAGATTAATTACATTAAAATTTTGACACTAGCTCAAACGTAAAACTCTGATGTGGGTGCAGTTCCTCACGACAGTGACCTGTGACTATCCTGTTTCACCTTGGACGTTCTGTCTGGCAAAGAGGAATTGAAGCCTAAGCTCTGTCATCACTATTTGCTTAAAGGAGGCTAGTGAGCACTAATACAGTATTATCTACCAAAGTAGATACAGAGGTGACTAGTCTGTGAGCGATGTGGGCTCCTATTTGCTCTTCAGTTTGACTCCTTCAGCAGTTCAGGTTTCATGTGACACTTAGACATAGTAGATAGACAATAAAACAGTAATTTGTCTGGGAAGTCTAGGCGTGAATGTCAGTGGAGATAGGAAGGATTTGCTTGGGGCAGGTATTTGGAACCCTGTGATGGGTTATCTTTTCTAGTGCTGTGAGCAGTTTTAAACCCCAAAGGGTGCAAAGAGAAATGAGGAAAAGGGCAGGGAGGTTCAGAAGTAACCTCCATATAGGTTCATGTTCGTGGTGTTGATGTGTTTAAGTGCGCTTACCAGCGTGATCGTGGGCACTGTCTGGAAGACATGATTGGGATTTTAGCATAATGAAGGCATCTGGGTTTAGGTTTCAGAGTCCTTCTGGCTCTGCAGTCACCTGAGCCAGCAAGCAGGATATGTTTTGCCTGGACTGTTTGAGGATCAGCAAAGGTGATAGATGTTGGACACCATGATAAGAACTACACAGGGAGGACCTTAAAGTAGTGTTACAGTGCTTATGGAACTTCCACTTAAATCCCAACATCTTATCAAGGCAAGGCTTAATTCAGTATCTTGTGACAGATGCGCTTTGGTACGTGTGGGAGTACGCCTGGTGGCTTTCAAGGTCATTTTTCTGTCTTGCACATCTAAAGCTGTTGTGTAACAACTGAATAATGGGTATCTGCTTTCTCCACAGCACCAGAGTTGATTTTTTTTTGGTAAATTAATGATTGGATTGATTTTATGCTTAAGACAGTACTGGACAATTAAGTGTATAAGTTACTTAGATCTTTCAGATACTTTGCTTGATCTAGCGTGGCAAGATAAAACTTGACGTGACAATTGCAGAATCTAAAAATGGAAAAGGACTGTAACTCCTCCAGTCATACTGACTGGACAGAAATTTTGCTGCTGTACGTTTGTTATGAATTTCCTCCTTTCCAATCCTCCGCCCCAGTCCTAGACAGAATTTGTCAAGGTGCGTGATTTTTTAATACTTTTTTTTTGCAAGATAAGCACCTACGTGAAAATGCTATTGGTGGTGTATCTGCCTCGTGGGACTAAACTTCATCTCTTTAACAGGGTGATCTTGCTGACCTTCAGATTAAAATCTCAGTTGTAGTCCTGTTTGGTGCCTTGTAGGTACTCTGAGACTAACACAGAGGAGTGCAGTGACCCAGACAGTTATTACTGTTAGGGGGATGGACAGCTTGTTATTAGATTGGAAATGAATTACACAGATGTTAAAGCAAAAGACAAGCAGCTCTAATCCTTAGAAAAGATGACAAGGGATTCGCAACAGATTTGTCATGGTGTGAAGGGTGTTGAAGTATCTATTTTCTTTACATTTTCATGAAGAGGGGCAGAAGGTGTCCTCCTAAGGGCAACGTCCTGTATTTTTCAAGGTAGATTTTTCACTGCTGTTTTCATATAAATAAGTAGTCAGGCTTGTGTTCTGACTAAGTTGCCAGATACTTCTTCTACATTTACCTCCTGGACTTTTCTTTCTCTCCTGCTGGTGCATCCGTGATCTGGGTGTTGCATTGTATTGATAGCATCCAGTTGCTGCTTTTGCCCTCAGACTGTTCTTCCTCTCTGGTACTTACATACACTACTGCAATATCCAAGCACCTCATGGTCTTTATTGCTTTTTTAATTCCCCTATGAATTAGGCAAATGTAGTTATCCTCATTTGAGGAGTACAGGACTGAGGTACTTGAAAATGAAAGGCCATAAACTGAAAGATATTTAGGCATCTAAATGCGTAAAGTACCTAATGTGATTTTTTTTTTTCCTTTTCCTAAAGCATCCAAATACATTAAGTGTCTAACTCCTGCTGACTGCAATGGAAGTTAAGTACCCACCTCACCCCGATGTTGTCTAAAAATGGGGATAGCTGCCACTCTTTCCATATTAAGTTAGATAAATATTTGAAAATACAAGTTTGGATGACTTGTTCTGTCCTACACAGGGAGACCCCCTACTGATAACCTACTGCATTAACATTTTGTCTTCTGAGTGTCAATTTTATATCTATTGGTTATGCTACTTACAGGACAATTTGTAATACATTATCGTGAGATGTTATAAATGTGGCACTTTAGCTATCAAGTTTCTTAGCAATTCAGAAGTGGTACCACACTTAGATTGAGTCATGTTCGGGTTATAGAGCTCCTAAATCAGCTATTTCCTTAATGGTGTTTATCAAAGCATTTCTGAAGCTGTTATGCCTAAATGTAGAGTGTGCTTTCTCAGTTATTATCTGAGGAGGTAGGAAAGAGGTGGTGTACTGACACTTAGGCTTCTGGATGAAAGCTATGGTTCATATTTGTTATTTTAAATCTTAATGGTACTTGATAAAGTGATAAAATATTACAGCTGCATTTTATACCACTAAATTAAATCACTTAAGCCTGGATTATTGCACCTGTACTGCCAAGTTTCTGGAAGCCTCTAAAGAACCACAGGGGACACGTGTGTATCTGAAGGCTGTGCAGCATTCCTGGAAGGTTCTATATGCCCTTCTGTACTCCAACAGCTGCTCCGTGCAAACTTGAGACATCTTCCATAGAGACTTCCCTTTTTTTGTCATCCTTCTCCTGCCTCAAGACAGAGCAAGGGGGGGAAGCAGATGCATCTCTTCTCCAGTCTATACTTGCGCTTTGGAGGTGGGGTGTCTGACCCCACTGGACCAGCCCACCACAAAGCAAACATGTGGCTCCTCTAACCCCATGGGTGCAACAGATCAGTACCTGGTACTGGCCACCTGCCATCACAGCCTCTTTTCTAGACCAAGATCAGTCTAGGGCCTTAAAATCTTCATGTTAATAAACTTGTATTTATAAAATATTACCTGTATCAAATGTTCAGTTGTATGTTCAGCCTGTCTGTACTCAATGCTGTAGATCTCTCTTGCAAAACCCAGATGTCTCAAAATGAGATTCCTGAGGTTGCCCTGATTTTTGTGCCCTTTCATAGCCAAACGTTTCACACTTTTTTTTTTTGTTTTACCTTCTCTGTGTTACACTGTGGAAAGGGCTTGTATTGAAAGGTTAATATTAAAGGGGGGGTGAAGCTTGCTAAATGAAGGACCAAGTCACTTTACGAAACAATAACTTGATTTCCAAGTGCCTAAAGCATGATCGAAGTAAAAACAACTTGCAGCAGCAAGCAACACTCTGCCTTTGAATTCACATCTGTTTATATCCTACAGCATTAAACCCCCTCCACTTTATTTTAGCAAAATAATTATTCAACTTCTACTTTCCAATTAATAGAAATAAAATCATTGCGTGTTTTATGAAGACAATTTCTCCTGTGCTGCTGGAAGTAGTTAACACTTTTATTTTGGCCCCCTATAAAACACAACAAAAAACCAATCTATCTTAAAAAGAATGTTGTGGGTGAGCCCTTCATTGTGAACTGAAGTCAAGCTTCAACTTGTAATAGCCAGAATCTGCTCTGTCAGTGGGTTGCTCTCATAGGTTTATGTGGGTAGACATTGGGAAATATTAAAGTGATTGAACAGCTTGTTCACGTTTTCTGTTGCTGCAACAAAACTGACTGCATCTCTTAGTCAAATTCTTGACACTGGCTGTTTCTGAAGTGAACGGAGACAGTCCAAACTGGCTGTGCCTCCTGGTGGCAGCGAAGTGCAAGTCCACTTTCCTGGCTACTGGAAGGCATGTGGTTCTGACTCAACCGAGAAACACAGTGCGGGAAGTAGGTTTTGCTGCAAGACCTTTCTCAGCTCAGAAATGTCTCATCAGCATCACTATCAAAAGACAATCAGCACCTCTGCCACTTTGCATGTGACTTGTGTATTTGCTGATGTTTTTATAGACATTACAGGTTCATTCTCTTCTGGTACAGTGACAGGACAACTTCCAGCTCTGTGGAAGAGGTTGCATGCGTGCTGTTACCCAACATCACCACAAACAGCTAGACCATGGCACTAAGTGCAACATCCAGTGTTTCCTGAGACCCCTCCAGGGCTGGTGACTCCATCACTGGCCTGGGCAGTCCATTCCAGTGTTTAACCACCCTTTCTATGACAAAGGGCTTCCTAACATCCAACCTAAACCTCCTCTGTTGCAGCTTCACGCCCTGCCCTCTTGTCCTGTCACTAGTTGCCTGGGAGAAGAGTCTGACCCCCACCTGTCTACAACTTCTGTTAAGATAGTTGTACAGAGTTATAAGGTCCCCCTGAGTCTCTTCTCCAGGCTAAGCAACCCCAGCTCCCACAGCATCTCCTCATCAGACTTTCCCTCTAGTCCCTTCATCAGTTTCAACACCTTTTTCTGGTCCTGTTCCAGCACCTCAATCTCTTCCTTGAAGTGAGGGGCCCAGAACTGCCCCCAGTACTTCAGGAGAGGCCCCACCAGTTCTGAGTAGAAGAATTTGAGTTTTTCAGCTGAAAAATGTGCTTTGTGAGGTGGTGGTTATTTGAAGTATAGCTGATATGGTAGAGTTTTGACTTCATAAGTCATGACTTCAGGTACTGAAGATGGCCAAAATGGTGATCACCACACTTGTAGTGACTTTTTTTCCTTTCCAGAGCAAGTTTTCAATTCTGTTTACATAGTCTCTATTAGAGTAAGTAAAGCTTTTCATAAAATGCATCAAGCTCTGTGCATGGGAAGTACCTTCTACTCTTCAACTGATCCAAGTTGCACTCACTGCCTCTTGTTCGGGGTTGCCTTTTCCCCTTCCTCCCTTGTGGCCTTATCAGAAAGAAGTAAACCTATTTTAGAGAGCCTAAAAATCTCTGAAAAACTTTACATGAACAATACAGAAGGCAAAATAAGGGTGTGGTCCTTCAAATGGAAATGCTGAACAAGTTAATGAATGGGAGAAGTGATCTTTGAAGTGCTGCAATTAATCTGAACTCCTCTTTACCTTGGTGTACAAAGGTGTGTTTAGAAGGACCTGGTTGAAGATGCATGTGATAGTCAATGGTACACATCTAGTCCTTGTGAAAGCTGATTATCAGATTATCAGAGCATCCATTACAGCCAAGAACGACATGCTGCTCTGAGGTCCCTTTCTGATCTCCTCTAGACAATATTGTTCTAATTCTTCTTCCTTTCTCATTAGATTGCGATACCCTTTCAGTGGGTTTGTAATCCTTTAACTGGCGTTAAAGTTTCCACTGAATTCTGGAGGTAACTTAGTTTTTCTTAAAAAGTGTTCATTATTTGTTTAGAGCCTCATTGGTTTCAACCTTTTTTTACAATCAAAAGGACTTTTTTGGAAGTGACCCTCTGAGATAATTATGACGTGAAAAAGGGCTCATAAGTTGGAGAACATTGAATCATCTCAAAGTAGTCCTGAAGGACAGAAAGATCCAGTCTTTACTTTGCATACAGCGACTGAACCGTGACTTTTAATAATAGAAGACTGTTTTATTTAGGGATTTCTTCAGAAACTCTTGGATTCAGAACCAAGAGTAGAGGGTTTAACGGTGGCTATTTTTATCAGCTGAATGAGAATCTGTTTGCTGCCAGCAACCAAATTTCATTTACAATGTATTCCCAATGTATTCCCTTTCTATTCCCGTTGAAATTCTTGCTGGAATGTTGAGCTCTTTCAGGAGTCTCTCCAGTCACTTACACCAGTCCAGTGCAATGCTATGTTCTGCATTCGATTTGATCACATCTTTGTTTTGAATATAACGTTTAGAATCGCCAAGTAAATGAAGCTTCCACAGACACACACTGTTGAGGGATGTTGTTATTTATTCAGTTTATAAATCAGCCCTATTTTGTCCTGTTGAATGTAATCCAAACGCTGGCAAAGAAAAATAATGATAACATAGACCATTGCTGCATAATTTTACGGCACTTTATAGGCTGGAAAATGTGGTGGATTCTATAAAAGTGACAAATGACACAGCACTGTAATAAATAGTCCTAGTTTGTACATTGTGAATTGGAGTCTAGATGCAAGCAGAAGTTTTTTTTCAGCAGATTGGATATGAACTCAGTCTCTCAACTGCTTTACCCAAAATACTTGGATTTCCATATATTTTTCTGTATTCTAACTGGTGACGGTGTGCTCGTGTTAGATACAGATACAGTAAAACTTATTCTTTTGTAAAAATTTATGTGAGATCAATTGCTATGAATGTATTACATTAAAATTCCTTACGTGACAACAACAACAACACAGCAAACTCTCTTGACAATTCAAACTAATGTAGATTCATTGTCTGTTTATAAGTTTTGAATGTTTGGCTCTTATTGAGTCTGTAAGTGAATGATTTAGGTATGTGCCGCATCTTTATCATGGTAGTTAACACCGTCTTCCTGGAAGAAGTGTATTTTCAACTTTCACTTAGCGTATAACATAAATATTTACAAGAATAAGGTTGGTTAAAACTCAAATTTATTAAAATGTTGTGTGACTCTTCTGGAAAACAGTGCTCCAGTGACAGTCTTATTAACACTGTACAGACAGATTGCAGTAAAGGCACTTGTTGTTGATTTTTTGATTAAATAAAAATGCACCAGTAAGTAGTTTTTTTGGCTGCAAATCATCGAGTGTAGAAAGCTGTGAACCACTATCGGATTTTATACCTCATGGCTAATTAAGCATAGCGATAAGTAATCATAAAGCTCAAATAAAATATATGGGCCTTGCTAAATTGGTCCATGAGTATCTTGACCAGCACAGTATTACCTAATTACAGTTTGTATGGAATATTGTCATGACTGCATGGTTCTTCCCAAATAAAAAGCAAACTTCAGCAGCTGTTTACCAGAGGAGAACAGATTCTGCTAAACCTTGACTAAAATGAACTTCTAATGATGTGTTGCATTCAGGTTCAAACATCACCACTGTGGCTGAAACAACCTGAGTTTGTTTTTAGTGGCACGAGTGTCTTCCAGTTGGGATCTGCTTAAGGGGAATAGAGCAAGTCCTCATAGAGCAGTTATGTTCCATGACACATAGGAGAAAAACACACTAACCAAAAGGTTTCTAATCCTGTTAGTAAACCAGGTCATAAAAACAATTCTAAAGGTTCTGCAATGTGATCTGTCTAAAACTGAAATATTTGGAGCAAGTTTTGCGTTGGAAGGCTCATATCAAGCAGGGCTGTCCCAGATCAAACCAGGTGCTCTGCTGGTGCCTGTTGTGAGCAACATTTCAACCAAGAGAAAGGTACCAAAAAAATCCTGTTATAGGAGCTGTAAACTTTCCTTTGTAAGACTAGTCCCACCTCCCAGAAGTTACCTTAAACTATGAATCATTAGTGCTTAGAAAGTTGAGACTTTGTGTTGAATCCTTAGCGAGGATTGTAGATCTTTCGGTAAGTTTCCTACTGCTTTGAGAAGAAACATCCCCAAAATGGCAAAATTTCGATCCACAGAATTTACAGCTTCACACTGAGGAAAACGTTGAGGAAAACATCCAGCATCAACACAAGAGCTACTTATTTCAACAAAATTCTCCTGCACTAGTGATCTGTGTCTTAGGAGGTTCGAAGTAGCCCAGTGCTCTGCTAAGAAGGTTACCTCAGGCTTTGAGAATAGTAGTGTTTAGAAGGTAGTAGGTGTCCTATAAAGATGTAAAGCTTCCTGTGACTGAAATGCATAATTCCCTAAGGACATGTTATTTCAAGCTTTGGGACCGTTTTGGCTCCGGGTCAGTAAGTCACTTGAACTTGTGCCTCGTTCGGTTTGAGAGCTTATTTGAATATAAGTAGAGCACTCTGACTCAAGGCAGAGTATGTGCTCAAATGTTCCTTGAAATCAGTGTCATTTGTTTGACTTCAAATTGCTGTAATTTAACAATTTTTTTCATTTAAAGGCAGTGCAGCTCTGCACTTTGAGTGCTCAGAGCATCAATTTCTAGCCTCCGTTTCCAAGAACCAAGTGTGCAGCCCATGTAATAGTGTCCAATGCTTCCCTGATCTAGGGAAGTGTTTTGTACCTAAAGCAGAACACTTGAACAGCTCCTGGATTTTCCAGTTTTGAGTGTATTTTTCATGATATCTTAGACCTACTGCACTTACTCCAGAATGCCAAAGTGCCAATAGTTTAACTGTCCATGACCAATATAAATTAAAAATGTAAATAAATCTATTAACACTAGATGGCCAATTAAAAAGTTCCGTAGAAATGTAAATAATGGAATTTGATAGATTATTGAACCAATAATCGGCACTCTTCAGAGCCAGCTAATGTAGTGGCCCTGCACGCTGTCTCCTGGCAGTCCTGGAGCTGTGTTTCAAGCTGTTTGAGGAAGGCAGAGTTCTGACATACCTGCAGGAGGGCTTTGGCTCTGCTACATCGTCTGCTAACGCTGGTCCCAGTGCCGCCTCATAGTCTGACGTACTGCAACAATAACCTGATTAACACAGCAACAGTGATTTTGTTTTTATTACTTTTATTAAGTCCTTATAGAAGTGCTGTATGCTGCAGTAGTCTAGATCATATATTTAATGTTCTCTTTGCATATCATTTTTCTCTCTAGCAGAGCACTGTGCTTCTAGAGAGATGCTAATCATTTTGCTTTCTGCATCCAGACCTGGAAAGACAGCTGCTGTCCAGAGGCAATTGGGAAGATTTTGAGAGTACTTCATGTTGCATTTCTGCAACTGCTCTTCAGGAGCTATGCCTCTCTCTGCCTCATGCTGCTGGCAGAAAGCAATCTAAAGCAACACAGCCTGAAAGCTCAACTGCTTTTTGTGCTGTGTGCAACTGCTTTGCTGAGGTGCTTATATCTTCTCTTACCCTTTGAAGGTTTGCTGCACCATAACTTCATGTGCGTTGAGAGTTCCAGATGCCTTTTATTCTCATAGCTGTAGGTACTTACTGAAATTAGTTTATACTGAACTTTCTTGAAGACTTGGCTTTTTTTCCCCTCCTTCGAGGGGGCTTGCTTAGTGTGAAGTAAACCATTTTAGACTGTAAGTGTGCAGTTGCTCATTAAGTATGAAGAAAGAACATCTTCAAATGTTGATATTGCAGACCTCTTTTGAAGTAGAGGGAAACTCGCCCTGCTGATCTCTTGCTTATATGCTCATAATTTGTCTTGAATAAATGATCAAATGTATTTAAATATGTAATGAATTATTTTGCCTTAAGGAAAATCTTCATGGTATTATTAGCTGCTTTTATTTTTTGCTGCCTTTCTAAAATCAACTAGCAAGGATGTCACTGTGTCTGGATCTTGCAGCAGTGACTCCCTTGATGGCAATGCTCATTTCGGTTTGTCAAAGCAACCTTGACAAGTAAAAATGTACACTACTGCCTTAGCAGCGTTAGTGCTTCATAAGGAACTGTTACCTAAAATATCCTGTAGTGAAAAACTTTTCAGTTGCTTAACAAACCCCTTAAGGTAAGGAGGAAGGTGGCATTTAGGTTTTGGGGGCTGAGATCAACTGTCAGAGTCATGGGGAAGACTCCACCCCTCGTGCCAGGTTTATCTGATATTCAGGCTGTGTCTAGCTAGGACTGTGCTAGAGCAATCCATCGCTTGTCTGAACTTCACACATGCTGCGAGCCTTTTTCACAAGAACTAGTGTCAATCAGACTTGAATGTGCAAATGAAGTCGTAACACTCTGTTAAAACGTTGAAGCAGGAGTTATTTTTAAGAGAGCTGGTAGAAATTAGTTGAAATTACTGTTCATCTCCAACATTGTAAGTCTTGATGCTGCTAAGGGTATCACTGTCGCGGAGAAGTAGCATATGGTGAGATAACGGATGCACTGTTGAGACTCAGACATCCAGACAAGTGACTGTACAAAGCACTACAAACCTCATGTCTGAGGGTTTTTGTGGGTGGAGGCCAGTGGGAGTGAAAATCAATGCCCAGCAAACATGAAGGACAGCCGGAGAATGAAAGAAAGGGCAGAGAGGAGGGCTTAGGTTAAAAAGAAAAGGCCATTGGGAAATTGGAGGTGATAGTGTGTTGAACTTCTGCATTCCTGGCAGTAACAGATTTACCTCCAATGTTGTCTTGGGGGGGATAAGTACAAATCATGGCTCTTGTACCTTTTTCTGATGTGGCTTTTTGTGACTGGATAGTAAGTGTGATGTCAGGGTTTAGGACAAGTTTAGAAATGGTGACGTTGAGATGCAGTTCAAGATGAAAAATGAAGGAGGAGAGGGGTAAATGCTGGTGTTGCTAATGCTGGTGGCTCTGGTAGTGCCTAACTGAGGAAATGATGCAGCTATGAAGTGATAGGACTGGACTGTGTAAAGAGGGTTGTACTGGTATCCATGCAGGACACCTTTGTGAGTCATGCCTACGGAATGGCTGTGGGACTGAGCACCAAGTATAACTTGTGTGTCCCTGTGCTCCTGCTACATTTTCCAGGCTCTTTGCAGATGTTGGAAGGGAGATGGTGGAAACAGTGCTTAAAGGTGTATATATGGTCAGAGGATCAGGAGAAACTTTACCAGTATGATGTCTCCCTGGCAGGTAATAAAAAGGGTGAGAGCAGGCATGACTGTTACCCTCTGACTGCTTCTCTTGCACTGCCTTAAGTACAAGTCCAGTCCTGTGGACAAATTTGTCCACAGATCTTTGTTTTAGGTACTGCTAGGTGGCTCTGTATTTTCTTAGGTTATCTAGTTGAGTAAACTTTCCTTAGAAGCAACCTGACAGATCAGAAACACATCCTTTTCAGAAACGACATCTTTACGCACCCTTCGGCACCTGTTGCGCACAATGACAAATGCTCTGTGGACAACATCCCCGTAAGCAACAATAAAATCTGAGACAATAAGAAATGTCTTGTCATTTTCTCATCTTCTCTAAGACCACTGTTAGGCCAGCCAGAAGTGACAAATCCACTAATGCATTTATGATCAATCTATGTTGAGAAGATACTGAAGATACTGCTAGAGCAAATGTATGTGCGTATTTCCCGCTAATAGGGTCCATTTAGATGAATTTGTAGAATATAAGGTTTTCCCTTTTAAATGTTGCTTTAACTAAAGTGCTTGTGGTAGCATGGGTATGAAAAAAATCTTATTTGTTCCCTATGCTTGAGAATCAATTAACATCTAATAATTTTAAATTGCCAGTAAAATGATACTGGCTTTTATTTTAAGGATGTGAAATAAAATAATCTCCTGTAATGACAGAAGGTAGTTTAACATTCAGTCGTTCTGAAATATGAGGAAAATGCTTTTCATCCATCTGATTTTTTTTCTTTTTTAAACTTTGAAGTGATGGGGTTTGGTTCAGCTGATTCATTTTGGTTCTCATGTTTCACATGAAGGAGTGAATCACCGTGATAAATTGATATATCATGGATTTGATGAATGGTTACTTCCTATTCTGTATAATTATCAGGAGATAGCTTCAATGAAAGATGCTGGGAAATGTAACTTCTCACTTCAGATAACCATCCACCCTGTCTGGCAAGAAAAATTGATCTCCATTTTCAACATATTACTGTGGATCGAGGCCAGCAGAGGGGAGGGTGTTTTGACAAGGCTGTAACAGCCCAAGGACCATGGCTATGAGCAGAAAGCACAGTTCACTGGTGGACTCTGCATATTGCAAGGATAAGTTTAACACAGCTCAGGACAGTAGAGGCAAATGAGACTACCTTGGATCAAAAATATCAAGAAAAAAAAATCCATAGGTAATGATAGCTTGTAATAAAAGGAAGACTCACCCAAACCCATCACCCATTAAACCCTCAGTCTACCAGGTTAAGTCTGTTACTGAAAAGTCTGTCTGCAGAGGGATAATCCTGTTGAGACAGTCAGCGTGGCTTTATGTTGCTCTGGGACAGCTCTGTCTGCCTCTTGGGGTGGCCTCCACCAGCAGCCTGTCTTTTATACTGTGCTGCTGCTTCAACAGTTTCCTCCTGAAGCAAAACACCTGTTGCATTTAATCCATTTTCTCTCTCAAAGTTTCCTGCCTCTGAGAAGGCAAGCCAGGGAGTGTTTTCTTCCACATTCCCCCACGAGAATCTGGACATTGCCAGTCTGTCACAGGGAAAAGATCCCATCCATGTGTCAACCTCAGTTCTTAGCACTTCAGAGGGCAACTGTGTATAAGTTGTGAAACAAAATGAATTTGAAAAAATGCCTGATTAAATGAAACTTAGAAATAAATTATGAAGACGAATAAATGTACATGCAATGTTGAGGAACCTGGTTATTTTAAGAATGCTGGTTTTAATTCATATCTATCAGGGAAATGATTGAACATCTAAATGCAGTGGCAGCCATTGCATTTTTGAGCATATAAATTATAGAGGTATCTCATCCATTAAGAAATGGGTAGGCATTTGGAGGGATGCAGAAGGGCTTGTGCGTGACTTTCAGAGGAACTCTTTACAGACTGTCATTCCCATGAAGAAAGGCAGCATCTTTGCAGTCTCGCAGTGCTCGCAGAAGTTGCTCTGATGCAACTTCTGTGGTTTTCTGATCCAGAATGTGCAGATGGTCTAGGCTTGGAAGAGTACACACGCTGCTCTTCCAGGTTTTGAGAGATGGTTGTGGGGAAACATGGTACAAATAGAGCAAACAAATGCCAGGGCTCAGACTGCTGTCTAAAAATGCCACTCAGCCCCTACAGTATAACAACTGTAGTATTTTGGAGATTGTGACTGTTCTTAGAGACATTTTGGGCATTTTAGTGTGATGGGTGTGCTGGTTTGAGGGTTAAAGGTAGAACCCTCCAGAACAGATTGTTATATTCCCCTCCCACCAATACAGGAAGGGAACATAAATGAATTTGAAAACTAGAATAAATTGTAAACTGTATTCAAAATGAAAGAAAAATTTAAAAGAAAAACAATGATGACAGGAAAACCTTCACAATAAAGAAGAGGGAAATTTAGGGAGATGGTGTAAGGGAAGAACTATGTACAGAAGGCAATTGGATGTAGTTCTGGCCTCCACTTGGTAGGGAGCACTCACTGCAGGGTGGCAGCAGCGGGCACTTGCACCTGGATGCTTCCATGTCTGCGCCGGAAGAGAAGGAAGAGAGAGAAAATGGCGCAGGCCAGTTGTGTGCTCTTCCCCCGCGTGTACCTGGCGCTTAGTGATTGGAACTGTGCTGGCTCCCTGCTCTGCTGGCAACCATCCACCCAAACCCCTGCAGTCGTTGTGAAAACAGAGCTGCAGTTAAAACTGGTTTAAGGCAAAAATGCAAGTGCAAAATTCCCTCTCAATCTACCACCACCAATTGATGAAAGCTCAACTAGCACCACAGAGAGAGAGTAAAGCGTATCTCGCAGGAGAAGGCAGCTAGTCTGAGGACAGTCAGTGTGGGGCCATGTGCCCTCTGTCCTCCATGGCTGGTTGCAGACTGCCTGTAGCCAGCTTCCAGACTGTCCCTTCGGTACTAGAGTCCCCCCTGATACTTTACCCCACATTTCTGTTCCCAGAGGGCAAGAGAAGAGTGGTTTGGGAGATACATGAGTTTTTCTGGGTTCTAAACCTAACCCATGACTATGGGTTGAATGCAACTAGCATATTGCAATGGTGCGTGAACTGCAAATGGGCATAGAGTAAGAAATTGTTGTATTTTGGTGAAACCAATGGTAACATTCTGATGTTTGTTTCTAATGGGTCCAAATCTCAAGGACTGTTTCCTGTGTTAATGAAAAGCAAAATTTTTCACCTTCAGATTCCTAAGTGATAATTATGTCAGGAAATACTAATGAAGGTGAATCCAGGAAGAATAGAATTAGTAACTTGGCTTAGATTAGTTTAGAGACAGTCAGGTATGAATTTAGTATTTTAACTTCATGTTCCTAATTTTCAATTAAGTTGCCAAAAGGCTTGTGCTGTACTGTAATGACAACTGACTGCCGCATTAAAGCATTAAAAGCAGGAGATAGCAGTAGCAGACCAGGTGACAGCTTTGCCAGTGCTTACTCCACCTCTTATAAATCCAGTTAGTGTTATATGTAGTGTGTCATTTTCAGTCTTTTAGGGGAGAGGTTCTTGGCACAGTTCTGCAGAAAAGACTTGGAAGGGTTGATGTTCGCCTTTCCTGTGTTAAGAAACATTACAAACAGTAGACAGAATAATAAGTTTGTAGAAATGTGTTCCTTTTCAAATGATATCTTAAGTCATAAGATATGACAATGTTCTGTGCTATAAAAATAATTTGGGGAAAATGTATTCATCTATCCATTTGTGAGGACTGGGTTATTTCTGTGCTGAGCTGCACCAGCTGAGCTATGGGGAATGGGAATGGGCTTTCAGTGTCTTTAGCATTAGGGAGTAATTTCCCTATAGATCTTCGTTTTAAACTACCTGTAGACATTATTGCAGTCTAAAATAATATTTTTCATCTTTTCAATTTGTGTTCGTGTACTCTTAGAGCATATTGAGAGCAAATCCAGTGGAAAAAAGTAACTTAGCAATTCTTAGTTTTTCTTAGCCTTAATGTACAAATCGCATGGGGAGAGAAAGTTTATTTTTTTCTATTTGTATTTTTTTTCATTCCTTTAATGCTTGAATATAGAAAAATACAGAAAATCATCCCTCCTTATAGTATTCAGCTTGCTTGTAGGGTACGCAAGAAGCAGCTTTTCAGCAGGGCCACTGCCTCTGCCCTCTTCCTCTCCAGAAGATAGGAAATATGTTGCCGGTTTTACTTGAGACTCATGTAAATCCAAGACACACTTGAGTTGAAAAGGAATTATTACCTTACGGTGTGACATTTAGGTAACCTGAAATTTATGACCAGTAGTCTATTACAGGTAAAAAATCAACGAGAACAATGGACTAGGTTATGTGTGCTAGAGATACAGTACTGCAGATGAAGCTTAAGGTTAGAATATCACCATGGAATAATAAATAGATTAGTTATATTAAGACAATTGTTGTTTCATATAAGGATTTGGTTAAGCAGCAGTTTGAGTAAAAAAAATAAGGTAAATAATCTTTTAACCTTATGAAAGCATAAAAACTATGAAAGGGTGAAGTTAGAAAAAATATAACAATTACATAAGAAAAAACCCATACCTGCTAAATCCTCCTTATAGAGTAGTGTAGCAAGAGAGGAAAATGCTATCACAGAGCTTGTTTTGTGATGTGGGTTTTGATGGAAATGTATAGAAAAGAGTATTTTCAACTTGAAACTCTTTTTGTATTTCTGTTGTAACCAACAATGGTTCTGTTGCTCAGTTTGAAGGAAAACTGAGTTGAGTGACTAATAATCTAAAGTTCTCATTTGTATTAATTTCTACTTTTATGGGAATTCAATTATGTAGGGCTTGTTCAGGGAACTTAGTATTTTACTCGCATAAATATACATGATTTTCATATTCTGTGCTTTCTGAAGAACCAGTGAAGGAATAAATGGCCATACTAGCAATATGATCAGAAATAAGCTTGCTGCGTGCTGAGGGATGCACTTTCTGCAGCCTTTAGGAGATGTAAGAAAGAGGGATCTAAAGGATGACAATTGCGTGTGTTCTCTAATGTACCATTAATATCACTGTCTTCATAGCCTCCAATGCTGTTTTTGAGCTCTGCAAAATTTGACATGAATCAGTCCACCAACTTGGCTATTAAAGATCTGATATTGCAGTGGTGATTAGCCACCTTTCTGTGGTTGTGTCATCACTGGTTTCTTAAAAGATGAGCGGCGTGCTCCTGCGGTTTCTCTGGCAGGGTGCTCTGGTCGCTGTTCTCCACTAGGGTGTACAAACAGCCCATGCAACTCCAGGCACTGGGATAAACACGATCTTAATTCTGCATAGATTTCAATAGCAATGAGCCAGCCTAAATGAATCATTATCTAAAACAAGCAAGCAGATGGAAAGTTTTTGATTTCTGAAGCAAAAATTCCTCAAAAAAAGGTAAAACCCCTTGTATTTCAGAGTAAGTGAAAGGCATACATTTCCATGTCTATAGCCCTCGGAAACTTGACATACTGTAAATGTTATCATGCATTTCAAATCTCTTGAAAGCTGCCATCTATTATGGTGAGATTAAGGGACCCACATCATCATCTGAGTAAATCTCATACAAATCTATTCTGAGTGGATCCCCTGAACATGTCAAGTAGGGTAGTTAAAAGGTAGGTATCTATCTATACATATGGGAGTACCAATTTTTATTCCTCTGCTGGAGTTAGCCTGAATATTTTAACGATAAACAGGGGCAGAGCAATATCTAGTATGCATAAAGCAAAGTCCTCACAAGTAACTACTGATTTGATGACTTTGAATTTTTATTTCCCCAGCTCAAGTTCCCCTTAAAGGCTCATTTCCCAGAAGATCTGTATTTTACAGTTCTGTTTGAACCTCTGTCTGCTTTAGCATATACTAGTGAAACGGGGACCGGCTGCGTGCTGTATTCCTCCTTTCTTCATTCAGGGAGCTTTTGCCTTCCCCATGCTCTTGCACTCAGCTGCTTTACTGGTCAGCTTGTTGACAGTCTGCTGTGAAAATGGATCTACTGCTCCAATTTAGTGCCCAGACCCTGGTACTTATGTGCTTTGTCTGAAACTTGACTGCCTTGGGTAGGGCAATGCTCCTTGAGCAGGATGCATTGAGTAGGGCCAGTTCAGGTTAGATTTTACGGGGGTTATTTTTAACTAAAATTTAAATGGTGAGGCTTGGATTCCATTTGCATCTCTGATACAGAGGTACTGCTTTAATGAGTAACAGGAAGAAAATTAATTCTTTTGTAGAAGACTATAAATTAAAGCCCCACAATTTTAAAAAAAGAGCTGGAGAGGATCATTTGACCGATTGCAGATGCAATTCCTCCTGCATTTGTTCTGCACCTCTCTTGTCCAGCCATGCTTTGCTTCATACAGCACTTAAAAACACTCAGAGGAAAAAGATCATGTGCCTCTTCTGTATTTGGAAAGCACTTCATACAACAGAGTTTGCAGGTAAATAATTGATATGTTGGCCCTTCTCAAGCTTTCTTCTCATTCTTGTTTGCACAATGTGTTTCAACTGGCTGTGTGTGAGATGTACAGTAGTTCGTTGAATGAGAACCTGAGCCCCAAAATTTGGAGTTGGAGTCCAGGTTACAGTACTGCAAAAGACTGACTTGGGTCTTGAAGAAATTATGGCAAATATCTGACATGCTGGATGAACTGTTCTATGCAGCCTTTTAGCCATGGCTCTCAGCATCAGACAAGGATTGAAGTCTGTTCTCCTAAGCTCTGGGAAGTATTTTTAGGTGCTTATGCAGGGTTCTTATTTTCCCCTTTCATTCTTGTTAGTTATTGGCATTTCCTAGCTATGCACTTTATTTTAAATATTACCTACTACTTACTCAGCGCTTAAGTTAGAAACGAAATACTGCAAGTGTTGCAAGTCACTGTGTTGGGCAGATCGTGGGAAGGGTCTTTGAAGTGGTAGGGCGGTTCTAACAAAGAAGTCCTGCTACTTGCTGAGATGTGACAGTGTATGTCACTTGGGATGCAGGTTTTGGTAACAGTAAGCACAGCAAGGATGCTGCACAATAAAGCTGCTACATGATCAGGAGTAATTCAGTCAGCAGATAGTAGGGGCTTTCTTGTCCCATCAGGCACTTTGAAGTAACTATAATCCTGTGGAAATGAAGTATGGTCTGAAAGGTTAAAACACTGTCCAGTGATCAGGATTTAGTCCTCTACATTGAGTAATGTGTAAGATTTTCCTCTTGTCTTGTTTTATTCTAGGAGATCATGGATGTGACTAGTGTGACTAGTGAGCTGAAAAGCATGAATTACATCTAAATCTTTAAGATGTTTAATATGCTGTATCTAAAGACCCTTTATCTGAAACTCTTCAGTGAGTGCTGCAAGCATTGTTCCTTAGACAGATATGTGAGTAAGCTTAAGGCCATTAACACTTGTTTTTAGTGTTATGGGTATTTTTGACTAGATGTTTCTAGTCATATTAGGAGCAAGTCAGAATCTTGACCTATTTATAGTCTAAGTTATTTCAAAGATATGAAAGATTCAGAACTTACGGAATTTGCCTCGAAATCCTTTTAAAGGGGAATTATCCCACTGCTTCTGGTAAGTGCCATTAACTACATAATCATAATACTCATAGCTTCTCAAATAACCTGTAAGCCTTAGATTTAACAGCCTGTTTCTTCATCAGGAATATTATCTGTCAAAGAAATGAGGTGGCTCAAAGCCTGTGTTTATTGCTCTGCTTTCCCCCTAAGGCCCACTCTGCTCCCCTACACAAATACTCTTGTATCCAAATTACCACCTACCAATGAGGATGTAGTAGTAGGGTTCACTTAACTGATGAGATAATGTTGAGAGATTTAACATCATGGGATGACAGAGTGATTGAGTCTTAATTTCATATAATCATAGAATGGTTTAGGTTGGAAGGAACCTTGGAGGTCATCTAGTACTAACTTCTTGGCCATAGGCAGGGACATATCTGTCTTGACCTGGTTGCCCAGAGCCCCATCCCACCTGGTTTTAAGCACTTTCAGGAAGGGGACATGCACAACCTCCCTGGGCAACCTGTTTCAGTGCCTCAGCACCCTCATAATGAACAATTTCTTACTAAGATCTGAATTTCAGATTGTCAGGCACTGGTCACCATGCAACTAATGTTTGAGGTTAGAATCCAAAATTGTCTCTGCCTAAGCTGCTATGAGCGGCTTTAAGAGGTTTGTACTTCTCAGTAGAGAGGTCTTGATCCCTTTATAATGGTTGATCTGTCTCCTGTTGGAGGACTCTTGATCTTTTTTTTTTTCCCCTCAGTTGTTTGTTGATACTGCTTTCCAGATACAGCTTTGTTGTGTTTTTTCTTTAATTGCCCTCTACACAGGTTTTTCTGACTGTGTTTCTCAGCTGTAGTTTCCTTAGCCGCATGGTATACCTGCAACAGTAAGGTTGCTTGAATAGGTCGTATGTACAGATTTGGTTAAAGTTCTTTAGAACTCAGTATTGCACTGCCATGATTCCTTAAATGTATAACTAGTCTGAAGTGAATTTGTTAATATCTGTTAGCACATTTTTTTTGGTAAGTTCATTAATTCTCTTCAGGTTAGAACAATACCTGAACCTGTGTTTTCACTCTAATGAAAGCAAAGGTGCTGAGAGCCTACAAAGTAAAGGTCATGACATTAATTATGGGAGGAATATCTTTTATTTCTTGTCAGAATGTCAGAGTTGCAGGTGTTGGCTCATGTTCTGTGTATTAGTTAGGAGACTATCTCTGTATTACTTACACCAATATGAAGAGAAAAGGAGAGACTGCTTCAGCTTAATTTTTCTTGCCAACAAGCTGAGTAAGAAACTTATTTTACTCTTTTTTTTAATTTAAGTTTTGGATGAGCAGTTACTTAATTGCTAACTACCAGTACTAAGTAAACATTAAAACCTTGATAAATCTGCTTTGGACTAAGGTTCACAGCAAAGACACTCTGCTTCCATCTATTAGAGTGGATGGAAACAAGGTTATAGATGCAGCGCGTGGGTTTTCTCATGCTGTGCCATGGAATGTGTTTGCATGGGGCAGGGTCCTGCCTGAGAGGTCAGTGTGTTCTCAGGTGCTTAGCCCGATCCCCGTATTTTTGTGGTAGCAGCTGGTCCTGCAGATCTAGCCAGATACGATTTAGCATACATAACACGATGTTTAACATGCATAACATAAGGCCTGTGCTAGAAATGTCTTGAAACCAAAAAGTACCGTGGGATTAAATGAAAAATTGGGAGATCCCTGGTTAGGCTATGTTTTTTTAACATTTATTTTTAGGTCGAGATGCTGTAGCTGGGTATCAGTGTTTGCAAGCACTCTGTCACTGGTATCAGAAGAACAGGTTTCAACTAAATGATTGAAGTTTTGGTGGAGATAGGGACTCTTCTGTATGGGCAGAAAGTAGATAAGGTACTTGGAGGGTTCACAGACTGGCTAAGCTGTCACAGATCTATAAAGCATCCAAGGGGAACTGAGAGATTGTGAATGTAGTGCAAGACTGGAAAGAAATTAGAATTGTTGAAAAAGTGTTTAAACCCTGGAACAGTCTCTCCCCGTTGGAGTAGCCCATAGCCATGGGCACTGTGCAGTCTGGATTAGTCTTCCCAGCTTTTTAAGAAAACTACCTAAGCGTGAGTATGTTGGGCACTGATGAGCCTGGGGACAGGAGGGAGAGGTCTGGGACTTGTTGTCCTGCAGCAGTAAAAGTTCATCTCCAAAATACCCTTCAACACTAGCCGTTTTCCCATGGAGCTGTCATGAAGTCACTAACAGCTTGTTGATACTCTGCATCATGCGTTTCTCAAGTGGGTGCCTGTGCTAATGACAGTGGTGCCCTCTGCTTCCCTGTCTGTCCTGCCTAGCCCTAGTTGTGCTCCTGTCCCACGTAGTCTTGGGAACAGATTGTGCTCCAGTGTATTAGCAGAATACAATTTCTTACAGAAGAAATAGCTGTGCAAGAATTTGCTGCCTAATTATGCCCCTGTGACATTATTTTATGCTGAGAACGACTGCAGACTATCTGGCTCTAATTGTAGCAGAATTTATTGAAAAACATTCTTTTGGCTTCAGTGTTTCCTCTCAGTGCCAACTGGATGCTCTTGTGAATTTATTTACACATGATAAGCACCTTGTCACAGCGTTATTTAACTTATGCTCCGACTTGAAAGAACAGCTGTTGAAATAGAGGTCTACTTTTATAACAGTATCTCAAAAGAATGTTAAGTCAGCAATGAAAAGACTTAATTAACTGCCAGTGATTAGAATCTAACTGAATTTGCTCAATTAGAAAAAAATATGAAACGGTGTAAAAATAATAAATTGGACATTAGAATAATGAAAGTTTTTGGAGATAAATTTAAAATTAGACACCAAAGAGCACATTTATCATCTCTCCAGTACTACTTAAATGGCTTTCATGTTTCACATGGATGATCGAGCTGCACCCACTGGGCTGTAGTAGCAGGCTCCTTCACAATTGAATCACCTGTTGAGTACACAGAAGTATTGGGGTGGAGGGGCTCTCCAAAAGTCGTTCAGTCCAAGCTCCCCTGCAGCAAGCAGGGCATCTCTAACTAGAACAGATTGCCCAGAACTCCATCAAGCTTGACCTTGAATGTCTGCAGGATGAGGCCTCCACCACCTCTCTAGGTAACCTGTTCCACTGGTCCGCAACCCTCAGACTGAAGAACTTTTCCCTAATGTCCAGCCCTAAATCTAGCCTTTTCTAGCTTAAAACCATAACTCTGTCCCATTGTGCCATGCCTTTGTGAACAGTTCTTCCCCAACCTTCTTACAGGGGGGCTGGAAGGTCACTAGAAGTCCCCCTGGATGGTGAGTAGGGTTATACTGGATAAACTCTGAAGTTCTCCCTTAAAATGTCGGCACAAAAAGCCAGTATATGCAATCATGCTTTTTTTCATAGCCTTGTCCAATTGTTATACTAATTACATTCATGTCATGCTAATATAATTGGAGGTAAGAAATTCTTATAAAGCACTTGCGTACTTCTTGTCAACATAAAATAGATTACCTAAATGGATGTTGTGCTGAGAACATTGCATGACTGAAAAGTGGGTCTAATTTATTAATGGAATTACTGATTTTGTTGCATGGTTAGGCATAGTATTTATATGTGAATTTTAAGTTATGCTAATGTATTATAATTGAGAAAGAGCATGAAGAAATGTGTTCTTTAGGTAAAATTGGACAAGGCAATAAATGAATCACCTGTAACAGCTCTACTAACTGCTTAGTAATAAGCAATGTCTGTAAATGGACACATCGTGCCACTGAAAGCGCTGTGACAGAGCTGATTTCTGAAGCCTCTTGACTGAGGTGCAGAATCATGATAGCACATGCAGACATCGCCTCTGCCTCCTGGTAATTCCTGCAATCATTCCAAAAATTCTTTGTGCACTTGTCTTTAAGAATTTCAGCGGTTGCCTTGAGGAATTTTTAAAATTACTAGCCTTTCAATTTGCCCCTTGTTGTTTTCTAGTAGTGTGGGCTAAGCCTTTGTGCTGTGAACCTGTGTGAACTACTGCCACAAGCCAGAGCATCATTACACTTGCTATTATTGGTTGTGAGTAGATTTGAACCTCTGTTTTTTGGGGAGAGACATCTACATTATCTAGGGCCAGCCAGAGTCCTTGTCGATGCTGCATAATGCAATATGAGCTGGCCTGTAGTGAGGTAAGATGTGTGAAGGAGTCTGTCTATAGTCAGCAGTGATGCGTGTTTGAATTTTCAGGTTTTTGAATGTTCTTATTCCCTGTGCTCTTGCGCCTGTCTGGATGGATGAAAATGATCCCACTGCCGGTGAATATTTTTATTAAAGATATCTGTCTTCCTGTGTGACTTGGTCTTGGTGATGCTGCTGTGGCAGGGGGATTGGACTAGATGATCTTTCGGGGTCCCTTCCAATCCCTAATGATGCTATGAGTGTATATACAAAAAACATCCCGTAATGATGATATGATTGTATATGCCTGTGTCTTTCTGTTCAGATTCTGACTTTGCTTCAGTGATAATCCTGTTTGACCCTTCCTCCTACACCTGTTTGTTAACACCTAGCTTGATTAGTTGCTGTGACGGTGGAGATGTGCTGTGTTTTCGCTGAAAAGGAAACACTTTATCTCCTCAAGATCTAGCCTGAAATCTGCCTGAATGCCACTGTTTTGAGAAAACCATTGGCATTGATTTTCCTGGTTAATAGAAGTCTCACAGTTTATCACTGCTTTTGTCAGGTCTGTGATAAGGTTTGGGTATTTATAGAAACTCGTGAGTTCAAAGATTGTTGGGAGATGCTTCCAGTTTTTTAAAAGATAAACTGCATTTAGATCTGTAGTTGTGATCCTGCTGTGGCAGGGGGATCGGACTAGATGATCTTTCAAGGTCCCTTCCGATCCCTAATGATGCTCTGATTCTATGATGCTAGTTTTGATTTCATCGGTTGTGTTTCAATCTGGCTGGGAATGAGTCTTGATTCCCATGAAATGCTCATGGTGGGTGGTTCTCGATTGAAACTTCTGTGGCCTGGAGTTCTGGAGTCAGGAATGTGGCACTATTCTGAACTGTCTTGAATCTGCCCTCACTGGAGAGACACTGGAAGGAGAAACAGCCCGGGGCTACTGTTTTGGGAGATGTTGAAAACTTTGGTGTTGTTCATGCTGTGCTTTGGATTGCAGTGCAGAGGTTTCTGGAGTTTTTTAGCTGGTTGCTAACCCGTATTTGGAGCTAAAACCAGTCAGAATGAAGCTGTGGCTGAGCTGCTAAATCCTACTGGGAAATAGGCTAATTGCTTTAAACATAACACTTAGAAAATACAGTTACACAGCCTTCAGGTCCTCAACTAACAACACAGTGCTACACTGAGCTCCGAGGTCATACTTTAATAAGTTTGAATTCCTGTTGCACCCTCCTCTATGAAATGTTTTAAATTCCCACTTTATTATTCTCGGTTTGAAGATGACCTAAGTTTTAGTACTTTTCGTTTTCTAATACCTGGGGAGTTCATCTGTCAAACGGAAGAGTATCATTAAAATAAAACAGCTTTGTAGCTCCTTCACATCTCTCTGGACTTGGAAGTACTAAACGTAAAACTGAAAGCAACCTTCAGCACGTATTTCTCAGAAAAATGGATTTCATTATTATTTAACAGTAATACTTGGACTATGTGAACGATATCTGTCATTTATAGTCTCATCTGGTGCAATTCTTTGTCCATAGGTACTGCAGACTGCTGGTGTGATGTGCGTCGTTACGTGAAGCTTAGCACGTACCTGTGGGCATTTCCAGTTGGGCTTGTTCGGAAGGCTCTGGGTTGTGTTAGCGTTAGTTTCACCTATTAGTAACAGCCAGTCACTGCAGCTGTATAAAGAAAGAAGAAATTGAATACTGTAAAACTGACCTCAGTGGGTAACACGTGAGCTGTAGTTTAAGAATTGGGGGTAGCTGGTAAAACCCAACCTCCGGTGAATTTGGAGATGAGCGAGTTTCTGTAAGCCACTTGCAGAGAGGTATTCAAGCCATGTGAGAACCAAACACATGCAGAGGCTGCAAACTGTTCATCGAAAGGGTGGAATTAAGCTGTTGATTTTCTTGGTGTCTGGGCAGGGCATCGTTTCTCTGGGGCTACAGGTTAGGGTTGCTGCAGTAGAAACAAACGGTAATTGCAGCCTTAGAGTAGAATTGTGAGAGCAGTGAAGAGTGTGGGCGTGTGAGTTTGTGTCTTGGCTCAACTGCAAATATAACTGAGTTTATGATCATGTAGCCACACTTTGTGCCATGCCACAGCTGTGCTGAGTGAACATATTGGCGGGAATCCTTTTTTCAATTTTATTCCCTTCCAAACAACCGTATTGCTTCAGGTGGCAAAAGGAAAGAAGTCTGCACATTTAACATCTCTTTAAGTCTTAATGGATCTTTTCTTTTCTCCCATGTGCATTCCCTACCAGAGTCTCACTCTTGCTCTGCAATTGAAAACTCCACAGAGGCCACTCCATTATTGCAGAGAAAATGTTCTCTAAGATGTTTTTGCCTTCTGGTTATTTTTTCCCTTGTTTTCTTTTCCCTTCAGATCCCATTTTTCTGTACTACCTGTAGCATCAACGGTTGTTTACTTCTGTAGCCTCAAGCTCTGTTCCCTTCCTTGTGAGGGAAGGCAGGACTGTCTTTCTAACACAGTTTATCTTCTTCCAAGGTCTTTTTACCTCAAAAATCTTGCTATTTCTTCCACCTCCTTCCTAATTGCAGCGCTCTGTAGGTTCCTTTAGTCTCTGTCCTCTTTCTGCCATAAAACCTCAGGGAATTTGTTTCTGCTTCTCCCCCTGCTTCTTTGCTTTGCCTTTGTGTCCTCTGCTATTGCAAGGGCCCAGAGCTGTCTTATGTCATCCCTTCTCTCTTGTGCTAGTGGGCATCTTGGAAACTTTTTGCAACCACTGGTTGTAGGACTTGGGTGAGTCTATATAGAATTGGCTGTGCTCGGGTCTGTAGCTTAGCTGGGCAGAGCATGACGTAGAAGTGACGTGACACGTGAAAACGTTAAAATGTTGGTGCATATTTAAAAGTTTTTGATACACTAAGGTCATAGTTTGAGGCTTTTTTCTCTCTGTGTTGTAATGAATATGTATGTGATGGTAACAATACACTGATTTTTATTTTAAAACGTTTCAATATTTCAATTACAAGCAAAAAGCAAGGTCTGCTACCCAGTCTGTGGTCAATGTTGTAGAACATTTTTATAAGGTTTCCTGGCTAAAGCAAAAGTCTATTTTAAAGTTATTAAAGTTCTATAATGAGCTACCTTTCTAAGCTTGCCGATAAAAGTATAATATTCTGTGGCTCAATGTAATAATTCAGTGAAATTAACCAAGTAAGTGGTCAATGAAGCAAATGATTAAAAAGCGGAAGATTGAAAAATGAAGATTAAGAAGGGATAAAATTGCATTTTCTATTACTGTACATTTTGTAGGTCATAATTAAAGTCCACTGCATAAAGAGTAAAAACAGCCTCTTACAATGTGTAAAAGCATGTAAGGGTGCTTACGCTTCTGCCCGCTGTATCAAGTTATGTGCATTGCTGCCTTTATGTGGTGGGTGTAATGGGTGTTCAGAGTCTCGTGTTCACCTCAGCTTCCATTGCTGTAAAACAGATGTTCAGCTGTAGTCATTGGTCACTTCAGTCTTTTGTGTTTCTGAGAAGTGCTTCTAAGGATGCTGTTTGTCCAAACTGAAAGTGTACCAGCTAGGACATCTGCTCGTTTGTCATGCTCCGGTGTAAAGAGGATTATAAGGTTTAAAACACTTGCAAGAATATCTGCAAGCCAGGAAAAAAAGTGAATAAATTATTGAAATGGTCTTAAGGAGCAGTCCCAGCCTTCCTGCCTCCCTGCTGTTCTTTTTGCCAAATATCCTTAGCTGGATTATATGAGCACCACGATGTATAAGAACGACCAGGATACTCACAGAGAGAATTTTTTAACTGTTCATGAATATTTAGGAAGACTGCTTTATCGTCTCACATTGTAAGATGTTATTCAGTACTGAGTAATGGTCACTACAGAACTATTTAGTTGTCTGGGAGATTTGCTTCACAGTATTTTGTGCGGTCTTACAGGAAATCAAGTGGTTGCAGAATAGTCACTGAGGGTATTTTTGATTTCTTATGTCAAAGGTTATTTCAGGAACATATCTTGTGGCCTCTTCCCAAACCTCTCTCTCCTGTTCTGGGAGTTTGGTTTACACTCAGGGCATGTATCTGAAGACTTGGTTTTCCTTGGTTCAGGTGGACATTGCAGATTACATAAGTCTCAGTTCCTCTCAACATATTAAAAGGTTCTTTAGCATTAGCACCTTCGGATGCAGAGTGCACCGTGCGTGGTGTGGTTCAACACCAGCTACACTGCCTTTTCTTGATCCAGCCACAACTGCATGCATTCCCAGTACTCTTGAGTTCTGACTGTGAAAATAGCATTGGTCTGTTTATTCCAAAGTCTTAACAGAAAATCCTACCACTGAGCTTGGCACTCTGTTGTAGCATTGGTGATCCCAGCAGAAATGCTTCTGTGTTAGAGGTAATCTATTCTCATCAGTGTTCATTTGATAAGCTGCTGTCTCTAGGAATGCTAATTCATTACCTGTGCATTAAACAAATGTTTACAGTTTGGTGCACAGACCATGTTAAGGCATGCTAAAATTACTTTGCACAAAGAAGCAATTTGAAGAAGCATTGAGAGACACACAAAATAAAACCCCTTCCAACAGCACCCCAAGCATCCTCCAAATGCTTTGTGGCATTGGTTTGATACAGAGTAGTGGTGGATGTGCATGTATAAATGGAGCAGCTGCTAAAGAGAAGGAAGACACTCAAGATTAGAGTTGCTGCCGGAGGGGATGTCAGTGGAGGTGTGTTTGGAAGTCAGTAGAATCATAGAATCATTAGGGATTGGAAGGGACCTCCAAAAATCATCTAGTCCAATCCCCCTGCCACACCAGGGTCGCCTAGACCAAGTCACACAGGAACACATCCAGGGGGGTTATAAATGTCTCCAGAGAAGGAGACTCCACAAAACCCCTGGGCAGCCCCTTCCAGTGCTCTGTCACCCTTGCTGGGAAGAAGTTCCTTCTGATATTTATGTGGAATGTCCTATGTTCCAGCTTACACCCATTGCTCCTCGTCCTATCATTAGATCATAGGATCATAGGATGTTATGATCTAGATGACATTGAGAAAAGGCTGGCTCTATCCTCCTGTATTTACAGACATTAATGAGGTCATCTCTCAGTCTCCTCCAAGCTAAAGAGACTCAGCTCGCTCAGCCTTTCCTCATAAGAGAGGTGTGCCACTTCCTTCATCATCCTCATTGCTCTACGCTGGACTCCCTTCCAGCAGCTCCACATCCCTCTTGAACTGAGGGGCCCAGAACTGGACACAATACTCCAGATGTGGTCTCACCAGGGCAGAGTAGAGGGGGAGAAGAACCTCTCTCGAACACTCGCAACAAAAATGAACAGAACTATGGCATCAGTTATCAGCTCATCATGCAACACCCACATTTTTATTTCATTTTGATTACAACAAATTTTGCAAGATGCATTAAGAAGCTTAAAGAAAAAATTCTGACTGTACAACTACTGCAGTATTTGAGAAGAGGGCACCGTCTCACAGTTCTATTGAGAGATCTAGTTTTGAAATCATCTAAAAATGTGATTTTTGCTGTCAAAGTGATAAAAGAATTCTCCAGTTCTTAAAGAGCAGCACTGCTCCTGAATCACTCATTGCTCCAGGAACATTTTCTCATTTGTGTGCAATTGTGTAGCATCCAAAAAACTCTCCAGCTCAAAAGTTAGAGTTAGTAAAACATTCTTCTGTTTTTAAAATTGCTGAGAGAGCAAATAGCTCTTTGCAGCAGCTTGTGACTTCTAATAAATGGATAACAGCAATCTAGAAAACATCCTACAGAATTGTGGGGAAAAACTGCAAAGCTTACCTTGTCTACTTCTAAGTATTTGGTTTCTGTTACACTATTGTTTTCATTTAAGGTTGTTTCATATTTGGATTTCAAGCCTTCTACAGCTGTTTGTAGTTTTTGTACCTAGGACAACAGGTATTTCTCACATACATTTGCAAGGCATTTCTTTAAGTACAGAAGAAATACAATCATTAGCATAAGGCACAAAGGAAAACCTTCAATTTCAAAACAGAATCACAGAACATTAGGGATTGGAAGGGACCTCAAAAGATCATGCAGTCCAATCCCCCTGCCACAGCAGGATCAC